>OZ012681.1:63147094-63399574 GCA_963942445.1 Argyra leucocephala | reverse complement strand
ATAGACTTAGATGATAAAACTGTCTAATAATATTACGGAGATAATTCTTCAAATAGCAAGCGTGATCATGCCAATCCAATCTGGAGTCAACCCATAAGCCAAGATATTTGAACGATTTTACAAATTCAACTAAAAAGCAGTTATTATCACATTGGATATTACCACCAAAACAGTTATTAGTGCAGTCTATTGGCAATTTGGCGCAATTGGGAGCATAATAATAAATATCAAAGTTATCACAAGAAGGATTATAGATACCAAAATTCATATGCTTCGTTTTGCAGCTTATTACTAATTTATGTTTTTTAAACCAGTGCCTAATTAAATCCAGATCAAAATTAATGCATGCAGCTATCTCAAAATTGTTCTTACAAGTATATGTAAACGCAGTGTCATCTGCAAATGCGGTTACCGTCCCTCTAAAATGATGCAAAAAAAGCGAGTTAATATAAATTAGGAACAAGATAGGTCCAAGTACAGAACCCTAAGGAACACCACAGGATAGATTAAGTAAGGCACTATATAAATATTCCCAATTCTGACTTTCTGTCGTCTACCGGCCAAATAAGACCTAAGCCATTTATAAATAAAACCTCTAAAACCAGCATTATATAGTTTATTTAATAAAATATGATGATCCATAAGATCAAAAGCCTTAGTTATATCAACAAATAATGCTGAGGATACTTTATCCTCATTTAATGCACCACATATCTCTTCACAGAATTTAAGTAACGCACTCTCTGTTGACTTGCCTTTCAAGAAGCCAAATTGATTTTCACTAAAGAAGTTGGTTTTGTTGCGAAAATATAAAAATCTCCGTTTCATTGCTTTTTCAAAGATCTTCGAGAAAGAGGATAGGAGAGATATAGGTGTATAATTGTTAACATCCAGTGTATCGCCTTTCTTGAATAATACCTTGTTCACACTACACTAAAGACCTCATACAGATCATGATCTTTCTCGGTCTTTCCATACATTTTTTAAACGCCTAAAGACCTCGTTCATTTTAAGGGTTGTGTTAAAGATTTTTTATGAAATCGACGTTTTTTTTCGAGAGTCGAAGTTATTTTTTTAGAATATTAAAATGACATTTTAAAAATGACAAATTTAAAATTAATAAACATAAACAAAATATTTGATTTTGAAATTAAATATCAAAAATCACTGCACATATTACAACTGGTAAGTACATTTAAAATAAATTTTTTTTGGCGGTTTTTGTTTTTTTTATATTTACAGATATGAAAAAATACAAACAATGGAATTATGATGAAACCAGATGTTTCTTAAATATTTGGCTTCATCATAAAGATGATTTAAATGGGAATAAAAGAAATTTTCATGTCATAGATAGAATGAAACATGCATTAGGTGAAAGTTGCATAATAGTTGATGCAATAGAAATTAAAAACAAAATGCACAACTTAAAAAAGAAATACAGGTAAATACATTATTTTATTTATAATAAATAATTTATTAAGATACAATTTTTTTGTATATATTTTTTTATATAGAGAGGAAAAAAGGCCCCTCAGGTGGTTCACCGTCAAATTGGCCATTTTTTGATGACCTTAAAGAAATTTTCATCCAAAGCAAAATATCAACTCGACGGACTCAATGGAGGAAAGTTTTCATTTAGGTAGGTACCTAAAATAAATAATAAAATTATTCTAAATTTTTATATTTTAATTGCTACTTATCTTATCTTTATAATTTTAGATACTGAAGAAGAAGGTCCACCGTCATACACTTTAGGTATCTATAATAAATATAAATGTGCAGTTTTTTTTTATATTAGTACAATACTTATACTTATCTTTATAATTTTAGATTATTTATCCGAAGAATTTATAGAAGAATTTATAGAGTCACCAGTTCCTACACCAAGAACAACAACACCATCAGTATCAACAGCATCAGCATCAACACCATCAGCATCAACACCATCAGTATCAACAGCATCAGTACCAACATCAACTTCAAGATCTGGAAGAAAAAAATTTAAAATAAATGTAAATAGTGAGATTCTCAAACAAAGAAAGAAATCAAATTTTTAGAGAAATGATGGAAGATAATAAAAAATTTTGCTAGTCAGTAATATTTTAAAAATTTATTTATTTATTAAATTTAGTTGTTAATTTTTATTTATGTTGAAATGAATTGTTATTTATTTTTTTTATTAAATGAATTTTGAATTAGATGAAAATATTTATATAAAATAAAAAACATTACTTACCAAAATAAGAACTAAAAGCGTTTCTCACTGTTACACCATTAGGAAATTTAAACATTCGGTATCACTTTTAAAAAAAAACTTATTTATTTTTTTGTTTGTAAACAAATTATTTTTCTCGATACGTCATCGACTGTCAATATTTACCCACTTAAAAATTACTTTGTAGTGTGAACGCTGTTTTAAAGACCTCGTAAAGATCATGATCTTTACGAAGTCTTTAGTGTAGTGTGAACAAGGTATAAGGGAATAACTTCAGGAATTTTTAGTTTCTCAGGAAATTGACCTAATAAGACACTATTGTTAAAAATATGTGCCAAAATATCCACAATTTGGAAGGAGATTTTCTTTAGGATGTTATTTGAAACATCCTCAGATGTCTCAGAGTTCAAGTTCTTTAAATCAGTTATATAATTGTATGAATCTCAAAAGCTGAGATACTGTCGAAAAAGAAACTAGTACGTTCAAAGTTCTCCTGAACAACAATATCAGAAGAGGAGTATGTGCTAAAATAATTTCCATTTTCAAATTGTTTGGAGATATTTACAAAGAAACGATTAAAGTTGTCTTGAAAGGTATAACACATGTTATTCATAACACAACGTGTTATTCCCAATTTTACTTAAAATTTTATTAAATTTTATTTTAAATTTTATTTTTTCATTATATAATTTTAATTTTAAGCTATTTTAGTTTTTCCATATTTAGCTTTAATTTTCTACATTAATATGTATGTACCCAACAATATTTTATATTTTTATGCCTGTATTTTTGCTTACAGCTTCATTCATAACATATTTTATTATTTGTATTTAATAAATGTATATTTTAAGTATTGTATTTTACTACAATATGAATAAATGAATTAAAAATCTAAAAAAAAAGGTATTAACTGATATCGGGACAAAATTACATAATACAAAAAATACATTTGGACAAAATTACAAAGTGACAAATATGGAATAAATTTTAAATTATAAAACCATAATAAAATATAAGTAGTAAGACCATGGTTAACCAAATAAAATAATTACTATTCTTACTTTTATTAAAGAAAAAAAAGTAGACATACCTTAATTACAAAACCAAATAATTTTAAATTTTTATAACTTTTTTAAATATGAAATTTTTTCCATATGTAATTTTGTCTTATGAAAATTTGTCTTATGTAATTTTGTATTATTCAATTTTGTCATGTAATCGTATTAACTATATTTCTGATTATTTTATCCATTATTAACTTAACCAAAGTTAAACTAAAACTATCACTCTGTCTAATACTTGTTGATGTTGCGATATATTTGGTTGGTTGGGATGCCTTTCATGTTGAGTGTAAATCTAACTTGTATGACACTTTTTGGTTTTGATTATATTGATACAATTTTTTGAAATGTCCGGCCCATTCGTTTTATGTTATTAAAGATATTTCAACATATTCTTTACTTGGCTTTTTTTGGCATTCCATATAAATTAAACTCGATATCTCTCGTGAATTTCTTCCAAAACTATTTTTTAATCTTATCATTTAAATGTGTTAAAATAATTTTTCAAAATTAACTAACTCACAAATTATCATAATTATCCCTTCAATTTAAAATGAAATCACAAAGAACAAATTTTTAATTTATAAATTACGTAAAATTATAGGCGGTAAGATATAAAACTATATACAAACCTACTATATATAAAAAAAAAATACATGAAATTTTAAGAACAATAAAAAAACAATAATATAGAGTTCATAAAGTTCACTGTAATAATGTAGCCAGTTGACTTCAGTTTATTACACTTTTCATTCTTCTTTTCAACAGCTCAATAGCAATCACGTGAGATATAGAAATGCAATGAAATGCAATAAATCAATAAACAATAAAAATATTTGAAATCCTTGTCTTTCATACAACGCTTCTATGTTACTAACTGACTATAATAATAATAAAAAAAAAACATTTTTATACACTACAACAGTAACTTTTCTACTATAGTTATAATTCCCATGAAAATTTCAAAAACACAAAAAAAAAAACTGAAACCACCTTATAACTATGTTATTACACCAAGAATTTAACAATAATTCTTCTTCAATAGATTCCTTAATGCTATAGTTTGAAGTCTAAAAAAAAAATATTGTATAAACATATATAGAAAACGCTTTAAGCACGTTCCAAAATAACAACAGAAGAAAATCTCGCTCAAATTTAAAATGAACTCAATTTATAAAAGTGAAGAGTTATTATGATTCGTAACAAATATGCCCCATCATATACAGTTGTATATACATAAGTAAGTATGTAGTAAAATTGTTCATTACAAAATTGATTATTGGAAATTTTCTATATTAAATATATAATACAATACATATATGTATGTATGTATGTAGATAATGTATATTGCATATGCAATGTATATTGTATTTTTGCGAAAATTTCATCGCGAATTTCATATTATCTCTTTGACTCCTTCCTTCGTTTCTCATAATAGATTCATGTTGCTTAATTTATTTATTTATTTTTTTTGGTCTTTTGAATAACGTTTCAAATAAGAAAAATAAAAAAACATTTGTGTCATGATGTTCCTGCTACATTTTTTATACAGTTGTTCTTCTCTATATGCAACATATTAAAAACAAAATAAAAATTTATAAAAATGATAATGATTGATAATGATGATGATTATGACGATGATGACTAAGAATTCCGGAGATTTTATCCTTTTTTATGATATTAATATACTTGAAAACTGTAATGTAAAAATCATTCAAGTAATGTTGTATGATCAGTATTAACAATTTGATGTGCATTTGCCGTAGAGTTTTTTTCGTATACAGTAGTAACAGTAAATAAGTATATACATATACAAAATTAGGGACAATGTTGCCATAATGGCCATATTATGATACAAAATTTTGTGTTCAAAATCAAGAACTGAGAAAAATTATTTAGACAAAAACAAATATCACAGTAATAAAATATTTATTACAAATGCACTATTACTCAAATAATACCCCGGTTGGAGCGAAAAACACAAATTTAAAATACATACTAAAATTAAAAGCCGAAACGTTTGAAAAAAAAAATCAATAGACGCAATGATTTTTTTTTTTGCTTTTCTTTAGCTTGCAATGTTATTTAATTTATTGGGCGATGTAGGGGTCAAAATAGATTTTTATTTTATATCTATATTTTGGAGAAATAATTCTAAGCGGTTGTTGGTTCAGTGGGTTAAGACGTAATCTTAATATCACAAAGTTTGTAAGTTGGATTCTCCTTTGAGTCAAATTATTATTTTTTAAAAAAATATTTTTTTTTGTTATTATAATATAAAATTTATAATATTAATTTTTATAATATAATAATAGTAACTAAAAAAAAGTAATTTTTAATTATTATTTCAACAAACACGAAAACTTTAGTTTATATAATATTGATGTATCATGTAGATGTATGTATATTATCGTCGTGCTTTATTAAATGTTTGATGATATTAAATTACTATAAGAGTTAGTTCGATTCAATTTTCTTTTGAGTCAAATTTTTTTTTTGTATTATTTATGGATTATTGCATTGGATTTTTTGGACTTTCAGTAAGAAAAAAAAAAATGAATTAGTAGGATAAAAGCAAGGAGCGTAAATCAAAACTATGTACTGATATTTTAAACAGTTATCAGGATTGACGCTCCTTGCTTTTCGTACAAACATTTTATCTAACATTATTTTCTCCTGCCTGAAGTCAAATGTTAGAATTACACATATAGCATGTTTTAACAGACCTTGAACTACCTAATTTATTTTTTCCTTTTTAATTCATTTAATGTTGCTACCAAAACTGTATAACCCTTGTAAAAAGCAAGTTTTAAAAAGTTTTTTTTTTATTTCAGATATAGAATTTACCGGATAGTGACGAAATCTTATTTTTGAAAATCTTATTTCTGAAAATCTTATTTTTTCCTGCAAAATTTTTTTCTCGTCCATATTATTCTTTTTTTGTTGTGAAATTTAATTTATACACAAAATGGATTTGGTACAACAGCCCTTAAATGTGATGAAGACAATAGGTCCGGGGTCCCAGGATTTGAGGTTGAAACTTAATATCACATGCTTTCATGCGTTTCGTATGCGTTTACTTGCCGCCGGCAAAAACAGGGTTCCAATAAATGATTAGCGGGGGTTTGGGGGCGGCAGCCCCCGACTATAAAAATAAAATAATTTTTTTAAACATATTTTTTTACTAAGACTGTGTCGTATGCCTTATTACTACTCTTATTAAAAAATAAGATTTTCAGAAATAGGATTTTCAGAAAATAAGATTTTCAGAAATAAGATTTTCATAAATAAGGTTTTCAGAAAATAAGATTTTCAAAAATAAGATTTCGACCCCAACCCAGAATTTAGATTTGCATTTGAACATAAAATGAAATTTTTTAAGCTCAAATCTTAAATTTCTTTCAAATTTCACAATAAAACTGTAAATAAAGTTAATTAGGAAATATTTGTACTTTGTTATTTTATATACTAGATAGTACCTGCTAAATTTTAGGCATTCCTGGCATATATCAAACAAACTCTAAAGCACTCACGTCCTTTAAATATCATTTTATGTAAATAAGATAAGCGAAAATTTTGAATTTATAAACGAGTAGTTGGTTACTATTTATTTATTTATTTATTCGTCTACTATAAAAAAAAAACTATATATAAAAATAAGAAAAAACAAAAAAAAGAGTACTTAAAATTATTCAAAAATATAATTAACACTTATATAACGCAAGATCTTTAAATTGAGTTCTATTTAAGAAAAAAACATCAATCTTATTATTTACAGCTAAAAGGTCATTAAGCAAAGCGGAACACCTTGAAACCGGTTTATTTCTACTATAATATGCTCTATGAAATTGAGTATTCTACAAGTTCTGCGATCTAAGTAGTCTCGGTGGTATAGCTAAACCGAAACTCTGTAATAAATTTGATGAATCAATATGCGATGTCAAAATATAGCGAGCAAACATAACACAGAAAATAGATCTTCTATTCGACAATTTTGTTAAACTTAACAACTTACATCTTGCATCATATGAGGGTCTTTCTGTTGTGAGTTGAAATCTTCTCAGGGCGAAACGAGTAAAAATTTAAGCGTATATGGATCTCTAAAATCGATAGAGTTTCGCTTAATAAAACCCAGCATTTTATTAGCCTTTGCGATTATGTAATCTACATGATCTTTGAAGGACAATTTTTGATCGAAATAAACCCCCAGATCTTTTATATTATTTGATCTATTTAAATATAGAATAGTCAAATGTTATGGGTGATAATTTTCTAAAATACGACTTCACGATACCCTTGCTATAGTTTAGGTTTAAACCATTAATTAGACACCAGTCATAAAATGTATTCAAGTCATCTTGCATTGCTGTACAATCATGTAAAGATGATATTTTTGAGAAAAATTTCGCATCATCTGCAAAAAATTAGATATGATCAAATTTTAGTAATATATCACTTATAAAAAGAATGAATAACGTCTGGGGTACTTCCGATGCTACAGGAAAATTGTATGAGAAAAAATTGCTGATCTTTACATATTGCACTCTGTTTCTTTGATATGATTCAAACCAAGAAAGAATATTAGAGTGAAATCCTAAGCTCTCCAGTTTTGAAATCATAAGTGAGTGGTCTAATCTATCAAATTCTTTTACAAAATCAGTATACACTACATCCTCCACCTGTTTACCAAATTCCATGTGATTTAACGTATAGTTTACAAAAGAAGCAAGATTTGTAGTGGTAGATCTTTTTGTAGTAAAACCGTGTTGATTACCCGGAATTTTATTTTTAATTAGAAATTTTAATCTGTCATTAATCAATGCTTTAAATATTTTTGGAAAACAAGATAGTTTAGATATCGGTCTATAATTTTTTATATTATTTATTGGGCCGGATTTGTGAATTGGTGTGATACTGGATAATTTCCAGCAGTCGAGAAAATCACCACTGATGAAAGAGTAGTTAAATATTATTGTTAACGGAACATCTAATGCAGGACAATTTTTCCCTAAAATAGGTGGTATGCCATCGGGGCCACTACTTTTGTTCCCATCGAGTTTACTAAGAGCTACTAAAATTTCGTATTTCTCAAGAATTATATTACCTAAGTCAACAATTGGAGTAACATTAGCAAAACTACTCTCTGCATTGGCTTTTTGAGGTGTAACAAAATTTTACCTAAAAAAATCGGCAAATAGAGAGCAACTTGTAGACAGATCACTTGAAACTTTATTTTCGAATTCAATGTGTCGAGGAAAACCACTTATATTCCTCTTTTTGTTTGTTACTGACCAAAAACTATTGCTATCATTTCTTACTTACACTCCAAAGACCACATATTATTACGATAAAAGAAGCGGTTTAAAAACTCAAATTCCCTTCGTAATCTTTCAAAATGTTTCTTGTCTGCAAGAAGATCTGTTTTTCGGTATATTTAATAAGCTTTAGTTCTGCATTTTTAAGTCTTAACAAATTACGGTTGAACCATTTAGGATGATTTGACAATACAGTTTTTTTTTTCGGAACAAACAGTTCTATCGAATTGTTTATCACATTAATAAAGACATTATATTTATCGAGTAGGTTCCAAGATTTTTTTTTTTTTTTTTGCGTGGATTGGTGGAAATCTTCATAGACACAATGAGCCCCGTAGCTTCCATTGTGTGCCAGATTTTTACTGACTAAGCTACACCTCTCCCATTAATACTAGTCCGACGGACTAACCATTAATTTATTTCTATTTTGATTTTCTTAAAGAAAAAGTTTACGAAATTCTATCGTATTAAATCTAGTAGCTTAGTTCTTTTAAGCCTTCTGACATCATTTTGATTATCTAGCAGTTGAGTGGCCTCAACGTTAACATGACCCTCCAGACGAGCTATATGCTTTGTTGCATATCTTTTTATTTCATTTTCTATGCAAGGAATTTTTAGATCTCTGTGCAAATCACTGTGAACATACCATGGGGCATTTACCATGTTGCGCAAGACTTTATTTTGGAATTTTTGTATACAAAGTACATGTGTTTGTTTGGCACATCCCCATATTTGTATGCTGTACAACCATATCGGTTTGATTATTTGATTATATAACAAAATCTTGTCATGTATAGGTAATTTAGAATTACGACCTAAGAGCCAGTACATTTCTCTATATTTATTTTCAAGCTCAAATTTTTTCTTTTTGACGTGTTCTTTCCATCTAAGTTTGACATCTAATGTCATTCCTAGGTATTTAGCACTGTTTTCTTGGGGTATATTGACCCCATTCAGATTTACCAATGGCTGATTTTCTAATTTTTTATTTGTAAAATTTACATGTACTGATTTTAACTCATTGAGTTTAATTTTCCATTTCTTTGTCCAGAGTTATAGCTTGTCGCTTGCTCTTTGCAATTTAATTGTAGCCTCGTCAATATTTGATCCTACTGCCATCAACGCAGTACCGGTTCCAAGATGGTGTCCCAGTTTACACTTTCCAAAAATATATTTAATGAATTGTAATTAACATTATTGTAATCATATTGAAAATTGTTAGAAATTATATTTTAGTTCCAATTTCTAGTGCAATGTGATGCATATCGCTACTTAAAATTGGACAATTATTTTCATAAATATTAAATAATAAATCGTTACTCAAAAATACTAAATCTAATAGTCTACACAAAAAGTTTTGATATTTATTTATTTGAGCCAAATCTAAACTTAAAAGTTGATCATGTTGCCTAAAATTGTCATGAAGTGACTGTTGCCCAAAAATGTCCAGTATTGAGAAAACTTATAAATAAAAAAAATAAAGCTTGGCAGTGTTATGTTAAATCAAAGAATCCTTAAAATTATAATACATTTAAAAGCTTTTTTGATGAATTCAAAGCATTTTCGGAATTACTTTTTAACGATTTTGTTCGTGGAATGTCTTCTAAATTAATATCAAATCCAAAACATTTCTGGAGATGCATCAATTCCAAAAAGAAATGTGATGAGTTTTCTACTTATATGAAATACAATAAAATTTCTAGTAATGATTCAGAAATAATATCTAAATACTTTCGCGAATATTTTAGTTCAGCGTACACTAACTCAATTTTCGAACCAAATAATGATGATTTTCCTAAAACTACTTGGTCTAATATTGATATTAATGAAGCTTTAATAAAAAATATTTGGACAATCTTGAGACTAATAACTTTCCTGGATCAGATGGTATTCCCGAAGTTATACTTAATAAATGCTCAAGTGCCTTAGCAATTCCACTGTCATTAATCTTCAATTCTTCTTTAAAATCAGGAGTTTTTCCCTCTATTTGGAAGCATTCATTTATTAGGCCAGTTCATTAGAAGAACGCCAAAAATGAAATCACTAATTTTTTTTTTTCTTTATTTTGTTTTTTCTTTATTAAAACATTTTGTTTTATAATTCATGTATATCAAATACGTAATAGATAATTAAATTTAGTTTTATTGATCATAGATTAGGTTTTAGCTGTCTGATTGTTTTATGTATATAATTCAATTTAATTTAAATAAGCTAACGAGTTTTTATTAAGAAGACGAAAAGGAAAATTATAAAATTAATAAAAAATTAATATAAAAAAAAAAACCAAATTTGTAAATAAATTTATAATTGCCAAGTTAAATATTTTTATTTTTTCCTGTTCTTTTTTTTTTTTTTTTTTTTATTATTACATTATAAGTCTTTAATTTTTTTCACACCTGCTAACACAATTACAACAACAATATTGTTTCCATACAATTTTTATCATAAATCATTATCATTACCATTACATTATTGTTACCATACTTTATTATTCGCTATTGATTTTGATTTATTGGATTTTGGTTTAATCATAACCAATCGAGAAACTCTCCTCCATTCCTAAACTTTTTGAGTTAATATTGTATGATTCCATTTATAAACACTGTAAATCTTTGTTAGTTCACAACCAACATGGATTTGTGGATCAAAATTCCACAGTCAGGTACTAATCTTGTTGAGTCAGTTTCAACTTTTACGAGAAATATGGAAGCAGGTTTTCAAACGGGTGTTATCTATACCGATTATAGTAAAGCCTTTGATGTTTTACCACATGCAATAAAACTTCTAAAATTAAGGATACTTGGTTTCCCATAATTCTTTCTGTAATGGGTTAATGGATTTACGCGGATGACATGAACATTTTAAAAAATATTGCTTTTTTAGAAGACGCTTTACTTCTACAAGGCGATTTAGATACTTCTTTAAATGGTGTACAGCTAATAATATTCTTTTAAATGTCAATAAATGTGCACTTATGTGTTACACACGTCGACATAATCCGGTTTTTTTTAAATTATTATTTAAATGGTATTAGCCTTTCCAAAACGAGCTCAATTAAAGATTTAGGGGTTTACTTTGACGACAAGCTTAACTTTAAGTCACATTTATGTAATATTATCAATAAAGCTAATTCTATGCTAGGTTTTGTTAAACGTTGGTCAAAGGAACTTAACGATCCCTATATTCTCAAATATTTGTATTCTAGTCTCGTTAGACCAAATTTGGAGTATGCTACTCAAGTTTGGTCACCTTTCTATGATGTTCATATTAACAGGATTGAAGGAGTGCAAAAAAATTTTTTAAGATTTGCTTTGCGTAATTTCCAATTGTCAAATCCATTAATTTTACCTCCATATGAGCATAGATTGAACTTAATTCATTTGAAAACTTGGAAATTAAGACGAGAAGTGGCGAATGTTATTTTTCTTAATGAGAAATTATTAAAGGAAATATTGCTTCTCCTCAGATTTTGAATATCATCAACATTAATTCAAATAATCACCTACGAAATGCAAACTTCTTTACATTAAATTTCCACAGGACCAATTATAGCAATTATAAACCAATTCATAGAATGTTACAAATTGGTAATAAACACATAAACTATATTGACTTCACACTTTCGAAACAGACTCAAAAAGTTAAATTATATAAGTAATCTGTAGTAATTAAAATATGTGTGCAATTTATTTCAATGTATTTTACCTAATTTTAAATTAGATAATTTTAATTTATAAATTGAATGTGTTATATTGTATTGTAAAAAAAAAAAAAAAATAATAATAATTGTAATGAAGCTTGAGCTAAACTAAATAAATAAATATCAATCAATATCCAGAAAAATCTTGCAACACCATTTTAAAAAACCAGTCAACATTTCGAAAAATTGTAAAAGACATATTTGTTTATTTTTGAGAGATTACCTGATTACCGATAATCAGGCCTATAACAAATTTAGTTTTTAAAATATTGCTGATAGATGCTTGGAGTTATAATAATGGCAGCTACCAAACCAAACCAGGCATATTGTCGGAAAACGGTAAAATACTTTTTTTGAGAACATACCCATTAGCAAATTTTTAATCTGTAGTACATTTGGTTTTTGAAATATTCTTCTAAGCCTTTTTGTCGATTTTTATTTTAAATTTTTTTTTTGTATAATTTAGTTGTTTCTTTAACAACCCTTGCATGTGCCAGTTGTAATTTAAATTAAAAGTCCTTTGCTATTATAGTTGTTAATATTATTATAAATTGGTTCTACTTTATTTGATGTTATATCGATTGGTTGGTGTACGTTTTTTCCGAAGACTATACAATTCATATCGCATATGTATCTTCTGTCCAACTCTCCCAGTCAGTCAATTCATTATTTACTAGAAATTTATGCAAATATCTGTGATATCGTTCTAACAACCCTATTGTTGTGGCGAATGATATAGAGTTGAATGATTATTTTTAGTTTTTTTAAATTTTTGAAATTACTTTGAAAAGTTAATTATTATAGTTAGTTATTTTCTTTATTACTGATCATAAAATATTTTGTCAATTCATCGATAACTTTTATCTTATTTTATTAGTAGAGCTACGGTATTTATGCAAATTGTATCAAAACTTGTGTTTTGTGTATCTGTTATTTGGTATTTTTGACATTGGCAGAAAATGGCAACATATATCATATTACAAGTAATAAGTTAATCAAAACACTACTGTCAAAATGGAATTGGAAAAACCCTAATTATAAACCACATAATAAAAGAGGCACTACATACATATGAATGAGCATAATATTAAGCTTTTTCAAACAAAGAGAGGAAATTGATAAATCAAAGACGAATTTAGTATAATCAGTGCTTACTACAAAATTCAATAAAATATTTAACAATTGCAATTTGGACCATACAAATACATATAAAACAAGTAGTTTGTAACAATTTATTTTCCTTCCGAATTAGTTTGGTATTCATGACGTAATAACAACTAGTAAAAATTAAAAAATAAGCAAACAACAAGAATCAACTAAAAATAATATAAAAAGAAAAGAATGTATAAAATATGAGAATAAAATGAAAAATTGAAAAGATTAGTTGAAATTAGGAATATTAAAAATAAAAAGGAAGGTAAAATCTTCAAAAAAATACCAAACGATAAAATTACCCAGAAGAAAATTCTCAGCAAAACAAAATTCGCAAATACAAAATCGCAAATTATTATGAACTAAATCTATACAAATCTAAGCAAAATAATGAAATTTATCTTTTCCCCTATAATTGAGACAAATATTTGTTTTGCGTAAACTATGTTGGATACAAAAACGGAAATATTTCCAATTGAGGATTTAGTCCTGGTTTATTTTTTCTTTTAGGATTTTGGCAAGGAGATTTTGTATATACCCGAAACATACTCATCAGACTATTTTCAGCTATGTCATATGGAGAATTGACAAAAAACCAATAAAAAAAAAGTATATAAAACATAAAATATAAATTCTATTCCTGAACAAAAATCAACCGACAACTTCAAATTGCAATAATCATGAAGAGATAACCCAAATAATATTAAATTATTAATTTAAATAATGTTCAGTATCCAAAATTCACAAACCGATTGTTATTATTTTGTGAAATTAAGTAGTTTCAAAAAACAGAATAAAAAAAGTAAAATGCAGGAAACAAAAATATGTACATAAATGACGTATCTCGATCACTGTATTGGTCTCGCGAATAATGGCAATCCTAATTATCGCTGTCGTTATTTTTTTTTTAATACATTCTTATATTCGTTCTCTTTCAAACCATATATATAATAACATATTGTTGTTTTAGTTTTTGAAAATATTAAACATCAATATTATAATATAAGTTATATATATATATATATATATATATATATATATATATATATATACATAATATACAAAACGTACATAAATGTACAAGAAGTATAAAATTAAATCGATTTGAATTGAAAATATACGAAAGAGTATAAAATTTATATCGAAAAATTGGTTAGAATACCAAAAATAGTTCATTACATCCGAACGTGTTTGAATTTTTATTTTTTGAACATTATTATTACCGCAGGGCTCCACAATTGTGGAGATCCGCATCAAGAATATTTTTTTATTTGCAATGTACATCATTATATTTACTACATATGAGAAAAAATATATATACTTTATATACATACTTTCATACAAATCATAATATTAAATAGATTCTTATAGTATATATATTTTGTATCTAATTGTAATGTTAAATAATATTTAATGTGTACAATGATACTCAAATTCGATTCGAATAACTTGTATAATATGAACTAATATTTACTGATATATCGATATACATAATATATATATATACAATATGTATTAACATATTAATTTTGCCTTATAAATATATATAATAATGTATGTACATATATGTTTTTTCTTTTGCATTTCAGTAATACTCACCACTGTGTTGTACTATATACTAACTACACTATACTGAATGTTTGAAACTCAAATTTTTTTTCTAAATAAATGTATGTACTTTGCATAATGTACAAATCGAATTGTGCAAATTTTATCGCGAATAAACGTATTACATTATTTATACAAAATTTTTTGATGCTTAAATGTTTTTCCATATTATGGTCGGTTGCAATTTTTATTTTTTATGGTTTTTTTGTGATACCATAAGGATTTGAAAATCTTATAAATGTGCAATATACATACATACATAATAATAATATAAAAAATTTATAAAATAAAACGATGTTTTCAAAAATTTCATTCTTCATCTTATGCTAAAAAATGTTAGTATTGTAAGTTGTAACTATAGACATTTTTCATTACTATTGCATTATCAATATTTTAAGATACATATTATATTTAACCCTTTATGTCTTTAAATTTAATTTTCGTCCGATTTCAATTAGTTTTTATATAATATAATCTACCTTATTATCTACCTTGAAACATAAATGCAAAATTTTAAGATGCTATTCTAGAAAAATTTAGCAATTGTCTTGCAAGAACGAAGCCCAACACTGAATTTGTAGTTTCAATAATTACAGATTTTTGTTAATAATTTTATTTGTATATATTTTGTTTTAAGATTTTTGTTTATGATTTTTTATAGTTTTTTGTATGAAACGTTTTTGTTATTTCAGGTCTGTCTTTTTTGAATAATCACCTGAAATTTGGTCATAAAATAAATTACATTGATGAATACCCATTAATAAGTTAGGATCGTAGTTGATCGTTCGCTTTCGAAGCATTAATTGATGGACACAACATTGTAAAATTTATTAAATCACAAAGACTAAATTAGGCAGGACATCTAATAAGGATGAATGATCAAAGGATGCCAAAAAGAATATTACAGACAGTATCCTACAATAGTAGGATAAGAGACCAAGCTCTAGATGGTTAGAGGAAATCAAGAACAACTGTCGAAAAATTATTGGAGTCAACGGATAAAAGGCAATTCCACAAAATAGGACATATTGGTAGAAAATTAAAACTATGGTAAGGCTTACCCCGAGCTGTACCCAATAGATGGTGATAATGATGATGATTAACAATTATATTTATTTGTCAATACCATATCAAAATCATTGCTAAATTATAGTACCTTACAATTTGTTTTTATAACAATGGTTAGGTCTAACAGACTTCTTTTTATTTTAATAAGGATTTTTTAGTCCGCTAAATTGGGGATAGACTTTATTTCATTTCTTGGCAGTACTACGTAAAATAAACCTTGATGTAAGGTCCGCTATTAAGTGTTTTAATCTTCTATGTTGACTACCTGCTTGTTTCCGAAATGTTTCCCTATTGGATTAAGTGGGTTTCTTAACCGGGATATTTTAGTTGAATTAATTAATTCCTTTTTTTACTGACCTAACTTGTAAATCATTTCTTGTTGTTAAACTTTGAACATACCAAGGTCCTTTTGAGAATTTCTTTAAGCACCTTTGTTTGAAGACATTCTATAAATTCTATGTTTGAGATTTTTGTTGAACTTTACAGCCCGATACTGTAAGACCACATTGGTTTCAGTAAACTTTTGTAGATTATTAATTGTAATTGGCCGAATAAGTATATTTAGTAACCGTTAGTGGTTAAATTTAACTGATTGACTAATTTTTTGCGTAGTAGTGAAAGTAATGGTAGAAAAATTTTATTGCGTTTGCTTTAAAATTATCCACTGCTAAAGCTAGTGAAGTTTAGACGATGCCATTTGACAACAACAAAAAAAACATTGAAGCATTATGATCTATAAAAAATGGTAGCCATAGTACCATATCTTGTTGGTAGGTATCAGCAATAAATAACATATTTACTCTTAGAACAATTCTCAAAATAGTGTATTGGTACTATCCTTGGTACTATCCTAGGTACTTGTGGTACTATCTTGTGATTTTCTATTAGTCAACTCTATGCTTTAATTAATTGATATAATCTAGAGCATTAAATCATCTAAACAGTAGTGAACTGATAATTTTTCTATTAGCGTAAATGGGAGACCGTAATGGCAGACTTTATCGAACGCATGAATAATATCTAAGAATGTAATAACATTTCTCAAGGCCAAATATAAAATTTCTTTCCACATTTTCCAAATAATCGTAGCCAAGGGCTTTTTATGTTTTTTAGCTGTTTTCTAGCTATTTCAAATTCAACGATGTAAAAATTTTAATTACCCCAATGTCAAAAAGTTAACTATTTCTTGCTTTTGGGTACCTGATGATTTACAAAGAATAGAAGTGTTTTTGAAATGTTTTACAAAAGTTTTTTTCATCGCATTATTGGTCCATTCACTATCTAATATACTAATACGCTAATAATGTCTGTAAAACTTTCCATCTCAGTGAATTAAAGAAAAAAGCAGTAACAGAATACTAATTTTTGAGCCCATCTTTTAAATTAATCATTTTTAGAAAAACACATTCAAGTTCTAAACCCATATCGGAAAACTATATATTTAATACAAGAACCTAATAAAATCATCTGAATTATACCAAAACATTGTAGAATAAATAAAATGTGAAGATTTTCAAAGTATTTAGAAGTATTTTTTAAAGTTCGGACGGTCTGCCAGAAATCATATTAAAAAACTGCACAGATTATTTATCTTCACCTATTTCGTTTCTATTCAATAAATCTTTAACTTCTGGGGTATTCCGAAATTTTTGAAAAAAGTCCTTCATAAGACCAGTTCACAAAAAGGATTTAAATATTAATGTTTCAAATTATAGACCTATTGCCAAACTATCGAGTTTACCTAAAGTGTTTGAAGCTATGGTATTTGATACGATCTATAATTACTGTTCTTCATTTCGCTCATTTACGAGAAGACCGTCATAACTCAAAAACCGCCTTTTTTGGTAAAACGACTTTGAAAGTTTTAAGTTGTTATAGTATTATGAAAACTAATTTTATCTAAATTGTGTATTTCAGGAACTAAAATTCAATATTTTTATAACAATTTTGTAAGTTTTCGATTAATTTAAAATGTATTCTTACTTACTTAACTAAGCCATAAAAAAATCACTTTTTAGTTATGACGTTCTTTCTGCGAAATTTTTTCCAAGTACTGAAATATTTAAAGATATGACATTATTGCTAAAAATATAAATAGGTAATGATGCAATTTTTTCCAATACTGAGTTATGTTTGTGTATAAATAAAATAGCTAAACAAAATTTATTTTAAAAATTTTTATTAATAAAAACTAAAAATATTGTTCATAAATTCAATTTGAACATAATTAAAATAAATAACGATTATAAAAATAAAAACAAATTCATTTTGAACATAGTAATAAAAAAAAGAACTTTAAAGTAATCTTAAAGTACTAATAAAAAAAGGTACTTTTAATCACATTAAGTCTTAATTAATTATAACAATTATTATAAGTTTTCATAAAAAGATCTATAAAATCTTGAAATATGATTTTTGCTTACTAGATACATTAAATCATTCTTCTTTTTTTCGGATATTCCTGGTTTGGAATTGTACATATTCTGTAAAATAATGTTGGGGAGCTTTTTCGTCTTGCTATTTACAGCTTCTTCAAAATTTTCGTCCATATACGATGTTTTATAAAAAATTGTATTTGGAGTTCCCTTTTCAAATCTTGCGAATTTTATATCAAGAAATTTAATAAGTTCATTGTTTGCATTTTTTGTAATTTTAAATGACATGTTTGTTGAAATTTTTTTTATGTTATAAAAGTCCTCAAAGCATAATTCATTGACTTTGAACGGTTCTCCGGTTTTTTTTGCAAGTTTTATTGTTGAAATGAATGCATCTGTTGTAAATAGTGGACCACTTTTTAATTGCTTTTTTACTTCTCTCTCAATTAAAGAATGCGCTGAGTCCCCCTCATTCTGAGTGTGATCTTTTATTAAATATTTATGAGTTATACTATCAATATTTAACTTACGTGCTGCATACAAATATAAGGATAACATAAATTTGTTTTTTTGCTGTCCTGGACAATTATCGGAATAAAAAATGAAGTTACGTTTGCCTTTTATAGATAGATCTTGTAAATATTTGAGGACGCAGGTTCCTAACTCATTTACGCCTCTTTGGGCATTTGATTCATTCCATACATAACACTCTTCAGTATTTTCAAGCATATTATAAATGGTAAAATTTAAAACGTTGAGCTTAGATTTATAATAAAAGACCGATACGTCTCCTTTTGGCAATTGCATTACTGCTTGCAAATCGTAGACTGCAACAACTACGTCAACCTTTTTTTTATCATTTTCCTTTTCAACCCTTGATAGTTTTTTCTCATCTAAGCGCTGATCGTTATGATAAGCATCGCAGACGTCGCACAAATCTTTTTTGGGTTGAAAAAACGGATGTTAAATTCTTCTGTGAAGATTATGAGAAAAAAGTACGCTGACAATATCTGGCTCTGCCTCTATTGGTGCTTGCGTTCTTGATTTTTTGGCCAACTCGACCATTAATTTTGAACGAGAGTTCATAACAGTATTAATAGACTAACAAAGCGATCATAAAAGAAATTATTTAGAATGAAAAATACTGGAATGGTCACAAAAGTTACGATATGTCTCTGCAAAAATAGCATCATAAGTATAAATAATTCAAAAAACATCATGAAATCAGAAAACATTTTTAGCAAAAACAGAGTCATAAGTAAAATAATACAAAATTAATAATAACATTAGAAAAATATTATTTCACGATAACGTCATAATAGAAAATAAAACAATCTGGAAAATTAAAAATCAAAAAAAAATTTTAACAATATTGTCATAACAAAAAATAACACAACTAAAAGAAAAATATTTTTCTTCAATAACGTCATATTTCGAAATTAATCCAAAGCAATTCACGCATATCGTTGCAGAAATAAAGTCATAACTGAAAATAATACTTTCTAAATATTAAAAAAAAAACAAAATTAACAATACATACCTTAGCAATATCGTCACAACACAAAATACAACACTTCTTTTAAAATAAGTATGCACCCTTATTACTCAACTTCTAAGCCATAACTGAGATCAGACTGTATTGAAACAAAATAATTTCTCAAAAATACTAACTCCATAACGACACAACTCTCTCATGCCGAAAATAATGAGAATTGAGTTAAATGGATTGAATTATTTGAAAGAACTCACTCAAAACAATATTTTGTAGTACTCAGTTCAAATATGACAAATTTTGAGTTATGACGGTCTTCTCGCAAATGAGCGATTTATAGTAAATGAGCAACATGGCTTTGTAAAAAAAAGATCAACTATAACAAATCTTATAGAATCAGCCTCAACTTTTTTGAAAACTATGGAACCGGTTAGCAAACCGGTAAGTAAAGCCGGTAAGTAAAGTTGTGGTTTACACTGACCTTAGTAAGGCTTTTGATCTTTTACCACATTGTGTGATTCTCTTCAAACTTAAAAAATATGGTTTTCCGTATTTTCTAATTAAATGGATTGACTCTTACCTTAGTAATATATGCTACAGTGTTCCTTTCAGAACAGCAACTTCGCCGTCTTGTTTTGTTACCTCTGGAGTGCCACAAGATAGTCACCTCGGACCACTGTTAGTTATTATTTCTATAAATGATGTGACTAAAATTATCCAGAGGAGTGGTATACAAATTTACGCCGACCACATGAAAATTTTTAAAGATATTAGTTCAAATAACGACGGCTTTTCTCTTCAAAAAGACTTAAACAATTTTATGAAATGGTGTAATTATAATGGTTTATTTTTAAACGTTGATAAATGCACCATCTCTACAAACCCTATGTGTAATAATTATACCTTTGATGGTTCTATAATTAGATGAATCATCGAATTTAATGATCTTGGCGTGACTTTTGATTCCAAACTTACATTGAACATACATATTAATAAGATCATTAACAAAGCAAACTCAATGCTTGGTTTTATAAAAAGATGGTCTAAGGAAATTGATGATCCTTATGTTACTAAATCGTTATTTACGACATTAGTCAGACCAATTCTTGAATATGCTAACCAAGTTTGGTCCCTTTTTTATCGCCAACACATTGATAGAAAGTATTCAAAAAAATTTCTTAGGTTTGCATTAAGAACTTTGAATTGGAATAATCCCTTAATATTGCCCCCCTACATTGAACGTCTTAAACTGCTTAATATGTATACTTTAGAAGGTAGGAGAACTGTGTTACACACAGAGAAATTTCAATGTAAATTGTTTAGAAAGAATGTAGTTTCTACAATTTTTCAACTTGATTTGGCTTTGTTAACGTTTTTTGTAAATTTATTACCGTACAATGTAAATTTATGGCAATCGATTAACAATGTATTTTTAACAAATTTTTGTTTTTAAATCTACATTGATGCAGTTTTCATTTTACCAAAAAAATTGTTAAATATAACTAGGGTTCAATTGAATTTTACAAATTTTAATGGTTGAATTATTATAAATGTTGTTTTTACTAAGAAAAACGGATAACTTTACTTTTACAAAAAGATAATATAACAGTGCTGAAACAACATTCTTCCTATTTTAATTGTAATAATAACATCGGCCCACCATATTCATACTGTCAAAATTTGTTAATTTTACTTTACGCCCGTGTCAAGGCGTATATCCAGAATCAAATTTTTTGAGTATACGCTTTTAGAATTCCTTTTCTGATTTACATTTTTTAGGAAAGCAATAAATTTAGCTTACAAATGCAAAATTATTTCTTTCACAAAAAATGTAAATAAAGGGAAAATTTTACAGTATAATTTAGTTAAAAAATTCCAATTTTACTGAAATTCCCACCACTATAACGAGAGTATTGTCTACCAAACCAATATAATAATTCTTGAATGAAAATGCATTGGTTTTAATATATTTAAATAAAAAGAATAAATTATATATGTTTCTTTAAAATATTATTTTTATTATTTTTCATTAATATGTTTTAATATTAAATAACAAAATCTTAATCTTAAAACTAATAAAAAAAATAATTTCATTAAGTAAATTCGGTATGTCATAAGTATGGAATAACATAATTGTAAGGCAACTGGCTCAGTTTTTGCTTAACAATTTCACTACATACAAAATTTTTTATATTTTGATTTTCCTGAAAACATCTAATATTATCTAAGGTTAAATTTAATACACTTGGAAGAGAAAAAAAGCCTCAAATTGAAATCGTAAAGGCATTAAGTGCAGAGTTGAAATACATTCTGTTAATTTTTTTTGGTTATTTTAAAATCAAACTTTATTTTTTCACAATTCACAAAATAATTAACTCTTGACACGAACACCACGAAGTTTGTATTGATACAGTAGGATGCAAAGAAATACAAATTTTATTGAGAACGATTTAAAAGATCATACGAGCAATGTTATTTTTACAATGTATCAATGCAATATGTATACATTACCTTGTTTAATTATATCATAGTAATGTAGAATTAACATTTTTTGATAGCATTGCAAAATTAACATTTAAAACATGTTTAAATACATCTTAAAAGAGTCATTTATTATATTTATCACATTTTAATACTGGACTAAAATTTTTTCAATGTATTTTCAAAAGTTTTTGTATTTAATTTTACATTTTATTAACTATTCAGCAAATACAATTTCACAATGTAGAAATATACATCAATGACTAATCAATTAAACGTAAATTACAGTAGAATTAACAAAATATTTAAAACAATGTTAAAATAAATGGAATGATAGTAAAATTAACGTGTGCATGGGTTATTTTAAAATGTAGATGTCAAATTAACATTGAATATTAATATTTTAACTACAAAAAACGTAAAATAAAAGTTTCAAATAAAAATTTACATTTTAAATATTTTACATTGTTCAATGGTAAAATTACATTTACATTTTTCTCTCAGTGTAGGTATTGTTTTTAGTACCCAAGTACTGAATAAACACATTGATTCACGTTATATTGATAACATTTTAAGAACTACAATTAACACAAGAGCACGATTTAGGCATGAAAACATATTTTCTATTACATTTCACAGGACTAACTACGGAAAATATGAGCCTATTAACAGAATGCTGATAAACACAAACCAATACAACACAACAATAAATTTTGATATGAGTAAAGAAGGTGGAAAGGAAACCTTTAATTAAAGTAATTTCCTAATTTCATTAGGAATTTTGTGTAAACTAATTGTATAATTTTTACAATCTCTATTTTAAATTACTAACAATTGTATTCATTTTATATTTCATTATGGTAAAATGGTTTTATTGTAAGTTTTAATATTCTAATTTGTAAACACTTGAACTAAGTAAGAATAAATAAAAATAAAAGTCACCAAAACAATTAAAATTACCATAAAAATAAGATACCTATTAAAAATATTTTAATTTCCCTGGTATGTGTCTTTGAATTAGCCACCTTGAAATGTTTTTAATTAACTAATGCAGACACATCTTCAAGTTCAAATGAATGTTTAGTTTAAAAAGCAAAATATCGACAAGCAGAAAAAGAATATTCCTATTATTCCCATGAAGGTAAATCTTACTTTTCCACCTGTAACAATTCATTATAAAATCGCTAAAAACCCTTTTTATAGGAAAAACATCGGAGGCAAGGTATTATAGAGAACATATTAAAGGCAATATTAACTATTTCTTCAATTCGGGTTGAAATTGCAAAATTACCATCTTCTTCACATGGTATCTCCATTGTATAAAAAATTTGAATTTTTTCCATAAAAGATCGATTTTTCGATTTTTTTTTCATAAAGTTTGACTATAGAGTAATCAATGTATTATAATTTTTTTTTTTTTTTATTGATTCTTTATTTAGTATAATTTTACTATTCTGAGCAATTATTTTATAAAATTTTATATTGTTTTTTTTTTAAATTATTTTTAACATAATTAATAACAGTTTTTTTAAAGATATTCAAATTGTTTTCAAATATTAATTCATTTGGTAAATTATTATACAAATTTAATCCTTCATTAACATATTCTTTGTTTTTTCATTTCTAAAGTAATTAAATCTAAAATTAAATATATCTATTAAATTATAATGATGACTGTCCCCATTATACACCAATCTCAGTGGCGCTTAACACTATTTTCTTAATAAAAAGTGTCACTAACTATTCTCTTATTTGTAAAGAAAATTTATATAAAAATCGATCTTTATTTGTAAGCACTTTAATTGTAAATTTGAGAATAAAGAATTTTAAAACTAAACTAACTAACTAAAATCTATTGCACATGTATTCAGTACATAAGTTATTCTTCATTTTGAAAATAATAATTAGTACATTCATACAAACTCTTTGGTACACCGACATCCAAACCAGGGTTTCATGCATACAACTTATCGCAGTATATCTGTTTAACCATACAATTATTCTCATTGCACGATTCTGTAATCTGCTTATATCTTCTTGTGATGACGTAAATATAATAGTTGAACAATATTCAAAATGCGGCTTTATCATGACGTTTAAAATTTTTATAGCATTCATATACGACATTCTACGCCTGATTTTAGAAAAGAAAGTAAATCTTCTTGGCATTTGTTTTTTAAATAGTTTATGTGGCTCTTAAAATTAATTTTATTATCTAAGATTATTTCTAAATATTTTATTTCATTCACTTCTTCAATCATTATATTATCCATTTTGATTTCAACACTTTCATTACAATTAATTTTCATAAATTTAGTTTTTTTGGTATTTAATTTAAGTTTGTTTTGCTTTAACTAACAACAAAGTTTATCCAGTTCATCATTTTATACATTGCTACATTGATTTATATTATTACCAGATACATATAACAGAGCATCATCCGCAAACAAAACTAACTTGGACTTTTGAAAAATTTTACACAT
The DNA here is from genome assembly GCA_963942445.1 of Argyra leucocephala. NCBI lineage: Eukaryota > Metazoa > Arthropoda > Insecta > Diptera > Dolichopodidae > Argyra > Argyra leucocephala. Next base: position 63,374,621 of record OZ012681.1, on the reverse strand, counting down.
ATCATTTACAAAAATTAAGGACAATAGTACACCCAAAATATTGCCTTGTAGCACCCCTAACTTTACTTCAATTGGGGATCAAAAGATCTCAAAAGATCTCTGAAGATCTATAAAAACTGCTAATATAATTTTTCATAACATGCACATCCATTTTCCAATTACTAACTACCAAATTTAATAGAGATTCACAACTATGATTTTTTCTAAAACCAGATTGATTTTCTGTGATTAAGTTGAATTTCTTTAAATAATCTTCTAATTGAACATTAAAAACTTTTTCCATAATTTTTGATTCAGTACTTATGTTATTTATTTGTCTAAAGTCTTCACATTTAAAAGAACCTCTTACTTTTTCTGCTGGAATTATTATGCTTTCTTTCCAAATCTCCAGATTCCACTTTCTAAAGATTTGTTAATTATAGACAAAAAATTAGAACCAATAAGATCAAATGAATCAATAAATATTTTTGTTTCACCATATTATTGTCTTTTTTATTATTCATACTTCTTAAGACATTTTTTAATTCATCAAGTGTAACTATTTTGAATTTAAAAGTATTATTAACTGGTTGAATTATAGTGTTATATTCAATTTTTGGAATCTCATTATTAATCTTATTAATACTATCTATTAAATAAGTATTTAATTTTTCTGCAATTTTCTTCAATAATTTCTCCATAAAAATTAATGTTGCTTTAATATAAAATTAATACTAGTGGCCCCTGTTGAGTAATTATATTTCAAGTTGAAGTCAAATTTAAAGTTTTTAAAAAAACAATAATTTACGTACTGACATAGACTTCGCACGATATAGCAGAAACCACTCGTGTTTAATAAAAAGTTTTGTGGTTAGTAAGTTTTATTTAGGACACATAAATACACGTCCCTCATATACTGCTTCGTTTGCGATATATTCCCTATAGTAAGTGGCATTTAGTGGATAAAATTACTACAAATAAAAAGTTTTGTTATTAAAGAGGTACGTATATATATATACCTACATAATACATAATTTTAATAGAAACTATATTATTACTACAAATAACCAAAATTCAGAAACAATTACTTAAAAAGATAAAAATGAAGAATTCAAGTGATTTGTTTTTTTGTTGTTTTTATATTTTTTATTTTAGATGAATTTGTCTTTTTGTTTTTTTTTTGGAATATGTACATAGTGCATAATGTAAATTATAATAACTGATTTGTTTGTTTTATTTATTATTTTAATAAGATCTCCCTTATGCATAATGTATTTGCTGAATAATAAAATCATATGAGTACAAAATTTTCAACTGTGTGCGCATTTTTGTTTTATATACAATCTTATATATTATATATATTAGAAGTTCATTAAGGAGTAGGGGAATCGAAATCAAATAAAAAGGTGTCTATTGCGCAGGACCTTAAATGCTTGTCAATTATAATTATAGATTATATGGTTACCTTTTTCGCTTTTTAATAGTTATCTTTTGTACGGACACTTTCATATAGCTATTTCTTTGTTAGAAGTACAATAGATAAATAACCGAACCATCATGGTACAGTGATTATAGACGAACCGTTACGGTACAGTAGACTACTAAATAATCACAAAGTAAGTATCTGATTCACAAGGAATAGAGTTTGAACTACGATCAGCGCAAGAATACTGAAAAAAAATTATCTAATTATTCTTCAAAAATTAAGTTCTGAAATACAACTTGATCAATAATTTAAATAGCGCTGCTCATAATATTAATTGTAAAAAATACAAATCCTAGTATAATTAATATCATAAATTCCAAAAATATTTCCTTAGCTATAATATCATTATATTTCTATATATTAAAGAAATTAATTTTTTTAATTTTATGCGATTAACGAATATAAAGTTTAATGTGGCGCAAAATCTAAAAAAAAAAAATATTGATATGGAAAACTTTTCATAAAATCCTCAGAATTTAGAATTCAATAATCCATAATTTATCAATTTTCTCTAATAAATTATATAAGATATTTTTATATGCCACCAATCAACCATGTAATAAAATTTAAAAATTATTTCTTTATAATAATATATATATATATATACAATACATAAATATATAATATTTATATAGTTATTAACTTATGTATAATGTATTAAATATTTAATATTATTTTATAATTCATATATTCTTATAATTTACACCATAATCAATATCAATTGATTTACTTGAATAAAAAAGTTTAACAGTGACTCATCTTAATTCACTAATAAATTTTACATCATGACACAAAACTTGTTAACTTCTCTTCTAAATTTAACTTCAATAATGCATAAAGTAATTATATGTATAGAAATACATACGTCGTACGCATACAATAAAGAAATTTAATTTTTGCAATCTTTTATGCAATTTTAATTTTATTCTCATCCATCTTTATTTCAATGTCCTTAAAGAGAAAGAAAATGCTGATGTGAACATAATTCAATCAATTTTTTTTTCTTTAAAAATTGTGAAAAAAGATGTTTTTTTTTGGTAGGAAAACAAGACATCAAGTTTAAATTATTTGAATTAAAGTTACTTCACAATAACATATTAACGAAGTACAGAGTTTGTCAGCAAAAAAAAGGTAATATTTTTAAAATATAAAAAAACGGATGCAAATTAAAAATAAAAACAAGGGGTTGAATGTGCCATATTATGAAAATTTAAGCTTAGTTCTGTGTATATCGACTTAAATTTTTTTATATTTTTCAATCACATCAGTATTTAGGTCTTAGGATGTATAGGTCTAATAAGATGACTAATTTTAATTGCGGCACATATTCATATTTAAATTACAAGAATTAGAATTGACTAATTTAAAAATTACCTGTTTTGTGTCTTGAAATTAGTCAACTCAAACTATTTTTAATTAATAATTGAGCTAAATTCTATATTAAAGCCCAAAACCTTTCAATAACTTAATAGACAATCAATCAACAATAATAAATTTCATATAACCAATTTCGCAGGCATAAAAAAAATAATTTCCAATTAAAAAACCAACTCAAACAGGGAACGGGAGATTCACCTACATCCATTTTTAACAATCTACTTGATAGAACAATTATATTGAAGTATTTACCGAATAAAAAGAATATATTATGCATTAGCCTTCGCAGACGATATAATTTTTTACTCAGTAGCCAACTCAGTGGAAATGATACAAAGCAAAATACAGTAAAGGTTTAACATAACTGTAGTAATTTCAATTACCCAAAACTACGCTATACACATATTAATAATAACAGTATTGGAACATCATTTTATTGGAGTTTGAACTTTGAAATTAGTTGAAATTTTAACTTTACTAGGTTTGAATTTGAACATTTTGGTTTTTTGATTTTGAATAGGACACAAAATTGTGTTTAAATATTTGTTATTCAACTTCAGCAATATTTTTCATAACATTGGTTTTTTTAATTCTGTTCGTAAATAAAACTGTATTGAAGTAAATTTTATATACATTTTCTGCTGAATCCAGATAATGGCAAGCATTGAGAGTATAATCTGGTAACAAATTAAATAAAATAAAGCTATTCTATTTAAGAAGGCTTAGTTCCTGACAATAGTAGTAGTTTTCCACATTTAATGAGTTAATAAGCCAGTAATTTCTTAAATAAATACTCGAAATATATGTAGATATTTTAGTGTAAGCTTGCAGTACCGTACTTAATTAAGCACGAAAAGGTAATTCTACCTAAGTTACTGTCAAGAAGATAAAAAAAAAAACATATCATGTTCTTAAAAAAGGGATCTCCAAGATATCCAAGACTGCCAAAATGTAACTAGAGTAAAATTTAATGCTTTAAAGATGCAAAGCTACTTCATATCAACAAAGCAAAAATTTATGAACACAAATCATTTATCGAAAACTTGAAAACTGTAAAAATGGTTTGAATGGAAATAAACAGCAATTTCGTGGCACGATCACATTTTTTTGTCACGAAGGATGCTGCTAAATGTCTAGGATTTTTATGCAGAAGTAAAAAATAGTTTATATCTTCCAACTTCCTATTAATATACAAGACATACATTCGGCCAAAAGCTTGAATAAAGCTTGCATTTTTGGGGTACCCTATAGTATTTAGATAAAGTACAATACCAAGCCATCAAAATTATCAATGATGTCGATGTTACACAGCACCTAACATTATTAAGTCATCGTTGTAAGGTAGGAAGGTAGGAGGAGCAATAGGTAGGAAGTAAGGTAGGGCCAGCCACCCTGTTTTATAAATACCTCTTGGATAATTGCTCTAACGAAATAAATAGTGTTATGTCCAAAATATATCCAGTCCAGTATAATACTCGCAGAACAGTTCTTTCTTACAAATTGGAAGAAGAGCCTCTTCGACCCAGAACTATATCAAAGTTATTTTTTTTTTGTTAAACGCAGGCTGGGAATCTTTAAAAGACACAATGAGCCCTGTAACTTGACATTGTGTGTGGGATTCTTACCCACTACTTGCTATATCTAGAACTAATGAGCAATTTTTTTCTTGGCTTTATTTTATTTTTCAATGTACAATATTCTACATCTAGCGATGTTGCAATATCTAACTTTTCTTTTGACGTATTCATCGAACGTATTCATTGAGTGACGAAAAACCAACCAAACGAATTCCAAACGAAATTATAATTATGGAAGACTTGTGAAAAACCTCGTTTCGTTGGCAGTCAACATAACAAAATTCTTCACAAATCCCTTAAAAATAAATCTATTTAAACGTGGGAGCGGGTTAACCTCCGATCACCAGCGCGACGAGTCCTCAAGAATGTGGGTGATTATTACTGCACTAACTCAAAAGGTTTTACTCTTTTGAGTCGTCTGGCTATATTTTTAATGTCAAGGATCTCGACTATATCACCACATTTACATGGTGCTGAAGCCTTCATTTCGTGACTTCTTGCAAATTTCTGTATTTCTTTATCGACATATTCTATTTGCAAATCTCTATGTAGGTTATAGTTTCTGAACTAGGGCGCGTTCACAATGTTTCTTAGGACCTTATTCTGGAACCTCTGAATAATATCTCTATTACTCTTTTTGCTGCATGCCCATAGATGGATGCCATTTGACCATACTGGGTTCAGTATTTGTTTATAGAGTAGAAGTTTTTTTTTATTATTAAGGTAGAATTCTTACCTATGAGCCAGTACATTTTTCTATAGCGGATTTGTAATTCTTCTTTCTTGTTTTTGAGGTGAGCTTTAACGTAATACCAAGATATTTGGCAGTATTTGAATGGGGTATTTCTTGACCATTTTACTATACTGGTTTATGATCAATTTTTTTATTTGTGAAATTCACATATACTGACTTAACTTCTTAGTTATTAATTTTATAATTCCTTCATCATATAATGTGAAAATTCTTTCATCAACCCAATTTCTTAACTATTAAACACCCTATCATCTTATGTGTTTCCGCAAAATTAGTTGTTGCAAATATATCAAAATTCAATCAACCCCACCTTTTAACTATTGAACACCCTATCCATCTTATGTGTTTCCACAAAGTTAGTTTTTGTAAATATAGTCGAATATTTCAAAACTATAATATCAAGTCTATGGGATCTATACCCTAGTGCTAGTCTATACCCTAACTGCTTTTACACAAAGATTTGGAATACACAATCACATACCAAGCTTTTCAGTGGAATTTTTATGGTATATTAAATAGATGAAATGTGGAAAACTATACTTATTGTATAGAGTACTTCGCCTTCTCCTTCGTACTTTGCATATAGTTCCATTTTATTTTTTAGTGAAAACCAAAACTCTCAACTATTTATCATTTAATTTATCCCAATCATAAAGGGTACTGGACCAAGTCGAAAAATCCAGAAAGCATTTTTTGCCTTCATCGGGAATCGAACCTGGGATCTTTCGGTTGAAAAGTAGGTGTTCTACCTACAGCGGCACACAGCATGTTACTTTTAACTCTATTAAATCATACAGATACCGACTTCTAGTTATAAATCTAGTCAGATACTAGACTTCTTCAGTGATTTTTCATATGATTCGATATAACTTAGAAGTTTTCATGAGACGAGTAAATAAATCTTTTGGGACTAATCTTTAAACAGCTTAAGTTCTTCGAAGGTAGTTTGGCTGATTATATACTGGGTGTATCTGTATCTTCGGAGTTGACTGAGTTAGGGCGAGGCGTATCTGTGTTTTCTATGTTTGCGCCATTCAGCAGGTTCATAAAAACAAATCTGGATCGAGGAGAGCATGCCTGATGACTGGAGTTTAAGTTCAATATCTCCAATATTCAAAAAGGGCGATTCCATGTCCTGCGCCAACTATAGAGGAATATCCCTATTAAACGTTGCGTATAAGATCCTTTCCAATATTCTGTGCGAACGATTGAAGCCCCATTGTGACGCTGTGATAGGAAACTATCAGTGCGGCTTCCGTCCTGGTAAATCAACCACCGACCAGGTGTTCGCATTAAGGCAGATCCTGGAGAAGGCCCTCGAATTTCAAATCGATACGCACCATCTTTTTATCGATTTTAAATCTGCCTATGATAGCATACATCGATCAGTGCTTTACGAATCAATGTCGGAATTTGGTTTCCCAGCCAAGCTTATCCGTTTGTCAAAAATGACCCTGGAAAACACCCGGTGTGCTGTGGTGATTGGGAGGCACATTTCTGATTCATTTCGAACGTGCTCCGGATTTCGACAAGGCGATGCGCTGTCATGTAATTTCTTTAATCTGGTGTTGGAGCATATAGTGCGACGTTCCAGTGTGAACACGCAGGGCACCATATTTTACAAATCGGTGCAGCTCCTGGGTTTCGCTGATGACGTCGATATTATCGGAACATCACGACGAGCAGTCATCGAAGCCTTTACACAGATTGAAGAGGAAGCAGGTAAAGCGGGTCTTCTCATAAATGAGAACAAAACAAAATATATGCTGTCGACAAATAAAATGTCCTCACAACATCATATAGGACACAACATCACTGTCGGCTCATATAATTTTGTGGTAGTTCAGGAGTTTATCTACCTTGGAACCAACATCAACTCCATCAATAACATCGATGTTGAAGTAAGGCGAAGAATTACCCTTGCAAACCGTTGCTACTTCGGTTTGTCGAAACAACTGGGTTCAAAGCTCCTATCCCAAAATACCAAGGCGCAATTATACAAAACGCTCATCCTTCCGGTGCTGCTATATGGTTCTGAATCGTGGACATTACCAAAAGCAAGCGAGCATGCACTTGGTATCTTTGAGAGAAAAATTCTTCGTTTCATTTATGGTCCTGTGTCTGACGAAGGGGTTTGGAGAAGAAGATACAATGCCGAACTATACCAGCTGTACAACGACACGGACCTAGCTAAAAAAGTCAGAATAAGACGGCTTCATTGGCTAGGCCATGTAGAGCGTATGGATGAAAATGCTCCGGCTAGGAAACTCTTCGAATCCAAACCCCAGGGAACGCGTCGTCGAGGGAGGCCACACCTTCGTTGGAGAGATGAAGTATCGGCAGATATGAAAAAACTACAAATCACCAACTGGAGAGATTCCGCTCGTGACCGAAATCAGTGGAGGACAATTTTGCGCCAGGCCCAGGACCATCAAGGTCTGTAGCGCCCAACAAGTAAGTAAGTAAGTTTGGCTGATTGTCACATTATTTTGGCCTCGATTAAATAACTTATATTTATATTATAATAATTTTGAAATTCTAAGCATATTCTTTCCGCTTTAGAGTATTTACTTTAAAGAAAATATTATTTTAATATTGCATATTAAATATTCCTAAAGAATCATACTGTTTTATGTATTTTGTCATATTTAAATATTTTAAAGGCATATTTTATTTGTATATGAATCTGTTTAACTATTATTATTATTTATATTATTTTATTTTATGTTTTTAATATATAATTTACTTTACTACATACTTTTATTACTCTTGTAGTAGAATGAATTTTATTTTTGCTTTTATTATTTTGTACCTACATAAGATAAATATTTTTCAATTTTATTCTATTAGGTATTTTTACTATCATTATTATTCTTTTATTGTGTATATACAATTGTTTTATATTATACATACATACATATATGTATGTATATGATATGGTATAAAAATATATATTATGTAGAATTATAAAATAAGTTGCGGTTTTTGGGGACGAACAAATTTTCCATTTGAAAAAATACATATTCTATATACGTGCAAGGACTAACACATCATCATTACAAACATTATTATCAATTCATCATCATCATCATCATTATAAATACCATAAAGTTAACTTTATTCAATAATCATATTGATTTTGATAATAATGATTAATATGATGATCATCATCATAATGATAATGATGATGATGATGATGTTGATGATGATGAATAAAGTAAGTTCATAAAATTATAGTTGAAGGAATGATTAATATTTCCATCTATGATGAAAGAATATTGAATTATTTATTTTGTTCAGGAATAAAAGAAAAAAATATTTTTTTATTTTACTTTTTATTTTGTATTTCATATTATTTTCTCAAAATAATTTCATAAAAAAAAAACATTTCTTTTTTTATTTTTATAACTTTTTTTTTCTCTTAAGAAAACTTAAAATATTCTTTAAATTTACTCAAAATAAAAATAAATAAAAAAGAAAAAAATAATAATAACAAAACAAAAAAAAATCAAAATAAATCAAAACTAATAAAACCACAAATTCAAAATTGAGAAGAATATCTGTAAATGTTAAGTAAAAAGGGTCAACAAAATTCATTTTTAATATTTTTAATTTTTGTATTACAGATTAGAGAAGTGTTAATAATGTATTTCTTTTTTTTTTAATAATTTTGTATCTTAAATTCTTGAAAACATTGGTTAATTTGTATTTTAAATACCAGAGTCCCGTAATGTAATTTTATTCGACTCTACATCTAAATGGTACATCCATTTGTAGAAAATCCCGGAATTCTACAAAATAGTCATTTAGTACAAATTTTATTCATTATTACGATTTATGGATACACATTAATAGATGTGGCTTCCATAATTTGTAAAATCTGAAAATTTACGGCAATGATATAAAGATTTTTAAAAAAAGTAAACGTCGATGCAAGATTTGTTCATATATGCTTCAAAATGACTTAGATAAATCTTATACATTTTGCTGAACATGAGTAAATGTGCACAGTGTGCTTATATTATATTACACTCCGAACTCAACCATTTAGCTTTAGATATATTTTTAGGAAATTGTTTCGTTGATTACTCTTAACTTGTTCTTTTTATTAAAAGTAAAATGACATGAACATTTTAATATTTCACACTTAAAAAAATTTATAATTACGTAAATTTATTTGATACTTTAGATATACTCTAAATGGTGAACCTTTAGATTCAGGTTAATTCAATGAAAGTGCCAGGAGTTTATTCTGATGACAAATTATCATTCAATGTCCATTACGAGAACATAATTAATAAAGGTAGTTCAATGTTGGGCTTTATAAGACTCAACCATAGGAGTTTAACGATTCTTACATTTTTAAATCATTGTATACACTGGCCTCATTTAACCCCATCTTGAATATATATGGCAGGCTTGATCTCCATTTTATAATTTACCACATGCAAAGAATAGAATATGTTGAAAAGAAATTTCTTAGATTTATACCACACATTCTGCCTTGGAATTATCATATAAGACTGCCTCCATAGGTTAAATCTAGTTGGTCTTAAATCATTGTCGAAAAGATGTGAAATGACTGATATTTTATTTATTTTCCAAATCGTTAGGAGCACTATTATTTCCCCTATTATTTCCCCTTTAACTATTAATATAAATAAATACGCCAGTAAAATCTTTTTACAATAACACTACACAGAACAAATTATGGGAAATATGAATCCATTAATAGAATGTGAATATAGTTAGTAATGAGTATAAGAATTATGTATATACATACATTTTTCATTATCCAAAGATACCTTAAGACGAAAAGTTTATGAAATTAATTGAATATTTTGTTAACTAGACATTTTTAGTCATGTGTATACATATATAATTGTATATTAAGTAAATTTAATTGTATACTTATATCTTTAATTATTATTATACAAATTTTTTAATCTTTACAACAACTGGAAAACTAATTATATTCTTGGAAAGCAAGCAAATTAAAATATGCTCTGGAATGACCAAATTTTCAATATTGCGAAGAGTTTCTTTAAATGTTTGGGTTTTTCAAACCGGTATAAAGCATATCTCTGTTTAATATCCTAACCTAAGTGAGAGCAGAGTGCAAAACAGAGTACAAAAAAAGCAGAATAACTTGACAGAGTACAAAAACAAGCTTGCGGTATTAAACACATACACGGAAGAACTAAAATCAACATGGAAATACCAAAATGGTTTAATACTACTGATTGTGGAAAAATGTTCATAGTCCTAACTTCTAGAATGGTGAATCGCATTCTACTACAGCTATTTTCAAGAAGAGAAAATTTGTATGTGTTTCATTTCCAAAAATTTAAAATAAACATAGTTCGTAGCCGCGTGCTGAACTTCTCTCTTACTTTTTCTCTTTTATCCTTTAACTATCACTAGTTTTCCAAAACCAAAACAGTACGAAATAATAAAGGTTTCTGTTGCCTAAGCTTTAGCTATAATTTACATCAAAACATAATTACGAATTGAAATTGAATCTGATATAGAAGAAAAAAAAAACAATTATCCTAAAGCTTGCAGGAAATACTTTTAAAATTAAAGTTTTCACAGTAAATAAACTGTAGAGAAAAAATCGGGAGGTTACGGAACGGATCTAAACCTTTTTGATTGATTTTATTTTTAAATATTGCTAGTTATAAACAAAAAAAAAATGCTATATTCATAGTTTTACAAATAGAACAAATGAATAACTGAGTGAATGAATCTATTTTCCAACGCATTCTCTTCAATTCTTGTGTTTATTTTTATTGTAAGAATTTTTTTTTCATTTTATTTATTTACCATATTATATTTTTATATTGCTTTCAACTAAGTTATTGTAAATGGTTATTTAATTTGCATTTTTTGTTATTTTCGATTTTATTTTTTTTTTTGTTTCAATAACTTTGGTATAAGTTATTTGTAAGTAAGTAATTGAAAATTGATTTAAGAAAACAATGAACTTTATACAATCAATAGATCCTCAAATGGACAATAAAAATAATAGACGAATAAATTAATTTTAAATAATATTTTACTATTTCTTTAAAGTAAACATTTTTAAATAATATTAAATAACTTTAAAACAAAAAGAATAAAGTATATTTGTTAGAAATTTTAATTTATTTTCGAAAATGATTCCATTCTTGACTGATATTTAAGAACTGAATGGTTCATTAATATGAAAACTTGAATGTTCCTATTATCACTAATATCTTTATAGCGTAATCGGTATTATAAAATTCATAATAAATTTATAAAATGCAATGAGATAATTTGATAATCATGGATTTGAACCCAATGTGAGAATAAATTCCTCCCTTTAGACCAGTGGTTCTCAATTGGTGGGCTGTGGCCCCTGGGGGTTCGCAAAATTATTATGTAAAATTTCCTTCTGAATACAATAAAAAGAAAATTAATGTATAACTTCGTTAGTACAGAAGAAATAAATGCAAATATGCTACTTACAATGCACCGTTCTTCTTTACCGTTTACCCCAAAGCAATTCTAAGAAACAAATTCTAATTGTAAGTAATTCTGTGTAACAAAAAATGTGTACAAGAATAAACTTGTTGTTGACTTAATAGGAGGCTTTGAAAATTTAAAGATTTTTGTAAAATATACCTATGCAAAATTTTGACGAGAACTTTGAAGTGTTTTGTTTTAGTTTAGTTCTAGCATCGAATTTGGATCGAATAATACCCGATAAACAAAATGTGTCGTAGAAAGATGAAGGAACACAATGTGTTCCTATTTGTGTACCCAATAGAAGAGAAAAATAATAAAAATATTTTTTTTTTGTTTTTCTTTTACTTGATTTTTTATTTCTATAATAATTATCCAATAATTATCTATGTAGAACGTAATTTTTAAATCCCAGCAATAGCAAAAAGCTTGGTAACTATGACGACCGAATGCCATAAAATGCATAAAGTTTAATAGGATTCGGTTGACAAATTATTTTTTTATTGCGTTAGTTTGTTTTTGTTATTGTTTCTTGTAAGTACTAAGCTAAATGTGAATTATTCTTATAATTTTTAAAATAAAAAAATAAAAGTTGTAAATTGGATTGCAATAAAAGTTTAAAATACCAGGTATGTTGCCAAGATTAATGTAAATGTGGACTAAAAAAATAAGGTGTATCAAATTTTCTTTGCAGTGTCCCTAAAGTGTTTCTGTTGTGTCCGTATTTTAACTCTTACAACCTTACTTATTTTATCGACTTTTCTTTCCAATGTCCCTAAAGTGTTTTTATTGTGCCTGTATTTTGATTCTTAGAAAATCAGAGTTTGAATAAAGTTTTGTAGAAAAAATTCAAGGTCTGTTAAAATTAAAATTTGAAACAATATTTATAAATTAGTAAAAATCAATGTTATGTTACTTTTTTATAGAATTAGAAAATGTTCGATTCTCCCAACTCATCAATAAAGGACCAAATATTTAAAAAAAGAAGATAAAAAGTTTAAAACAAAATAGTTTAAAATTTTCAGCACCCAAATTATGAAACAGTTTGCAGAAATTAAAAATCAATTTGATTAAAAATCAGTGCAAGAATTTAAAGGAAGAAAATATTCAATAAAATATCAAAATCTGAAATTACTACAATACAAGGGAATTGAGTTCAGCTATGAAATCTTTGGAACCAGAGGCACGAAAGAGAAAAATAAAAAAAGCCAAAATTTTTATTGTATATTCAAAAAATTATATTATTATATAAATTATTTAAATTAAATAATTAAAACAATTAATACGTTAAAAGTTATTATTTCTACTTTTTCCATCTTTTTATCTTCTATTCTAGCTGGAAATATGGTACAGTAATCATTTTTGGAAAATATTATAAGAGAATACGAAATGTGTCGACATTTTATCGACTAAATTTGCCGTAAATAGGAGCACATGTGTGTGAAGTTTGTCGACACCTATTCGACACTTGTGTTGTTAATATCAAGAAACACATGTGTCCAAAATGTGTCGACACTTTATCGATTAAATTTACTGTAAATATGAGGAACACATGTGTGCGAAGAGTGTCGACAATTGCTTGACACATGTGCTGTAAATATCAAGAAACACATGTGTTCGAAATTTGTCGACATACACGCGACACTTTATTATAAAGAAAGACACATGTGCCTGGACATTTGCGACCATTTGCACCATTTTTATCCCGACTTGTGTCGTGAATGTGTTCCATGGGCACGGAACACATTCACGACTTTTTAAGAACACTTTTGTCAAAATTGTTTACCGGGATAAATAGTGCATTTTTTTCTTATATTGTGTGTTTAATTCTAATTATTTGTAATTAACTCATAACAATGAGCAAAAAGCAGAAAGGAACATTTGAAACATTTTTTCATATAATTAATCGTGGACCAGGACCTTCAAAAAGAAAATGTAGTGAAAAAAGTACTAGTGAAAGTTCTGATGATGACACAGGGCACAATTCAACAGAAAAAATTACAATTCCTAAACTAAAAGTATAAAATTAAAAAACATTAAAATTACGATCGTGATTATAAAAAATATGGTTTCGTAAGCATCGAAGTGCAAAGAATTACAAAACCACAAAGCGTGATTTGCGGCGCAGTTCTCTCCAATGAAACAATAAAACAAATAAATTGTTGAGGCATTTAAATACTAAGCATGAAGAATTTTATAGTTAAAGAGGAGGTAAAATTTATTAGATCATACAGAACTAAGAGATCTCAGGCATATAATGCTATAATTGAATTGAGATTTGATGATTTCAAAAGAGTGTTGGAGTTTGGGCAATATTATGGTCGGATGGGATAAATGTAAAGTTTATGAAAATTATGATACTAACATGTGCCACAAGTGTTTAGCTTTCGGGCACAACCTGGATAAATGTAAAGCTTCTGAAATAGTTTGCATAAAATGTGTTTTGCATTTCAAAATTTTTACAAAAATTGCCCTACTCCTCAGTACTGAAAAACAACAAGATTATAATTATTTAACAAAAAAAAATTTAAAAATATTTATCTTAATTTCATTTCAGTAATTTTCAACAACAACAAAAATAAAAGCAAAAAAAAATTGGCTTTCCTTACAATAAGCAAAAAAAAACTAATACTTTGTTGCGTTGATTTCTGCAACAAATTGGCGCTCAAACAATTTTAGAATTTATGACGGACGCGTTAAAAACGTTTATGAATTTTAAATTTTAATCCACTGTCGTGTTTCTGAAGCTTACAAAATATACCAGTTATATATAGGTACATCAAAAACTAGATAAGACCACAAGCCAATAAAATAATTAATAATAAACAAATACAAATTCAAAAAATAATCTAAATACCTAAGGAATCTAACCAATCTAAATACAATGATATTAACACTCTGCCGGAACAAGAAGAATCAAATCTCTGCCAGATCAACATCCTGACAGAACAGAAAAAGAAAAACTACAAAGAAAATGTTTATAAAATATTGCTATAAGAATAATGATTATATAGTTATAGTCTATATCCAAATGTAAAGTTAATATACAAACATCAAGAGTTAAATATGTGAAGTGCTTATTTAATATATTTAAACTCAACCAAAAGGGAAGTACTTCATTTCCCTGAGTAGTATACAAGGTACTTCATCATTCACTACAACACATCCAACTATTCTAAGGATCCAAGAGCTTATACACCAAGCAGAAAGTTTGATTGTTATTTTTTGGGTACCAGGCCATACAAATATCACTGGAAATGAGCAAGCTGATTAGCTTCCTAAAAACGTTACACACATGGTACTTTATTCTCCGCAGTTGACGGTGGTCGACGATTATAAAGGTTTAATTAATAGAAATGTTTTACACGCATATGATACTAGATGGAATAACGAACCAACGATTAATAAACTAAAACAAATAACAAGGTCAACAGCAGCCTGGAAAAGCATTGATTCTGTAAGGACACTCACGACTAACGCATAAGTACTTGTTTGACGAACCAACCTGAAGTCTAACTGCATGTTCCTGTGTTGGTCAGACCCCAGTCAGTGTTCAGCACATTTTCGAAGCCTGTCCAGAGTACAGAAATGCAAGGAGCATTGTATCAATGGTTAAATGTTCTCGCTGAGGGCACTGAACAGTCATTGGAACGTATTGTTCAATTCACCAAATATATCAACATCTTCAGTGAAATCTAAATCTTTTTGTTATTTATATTTATTTATTTTTCTTTCTCTCTACTTTAGTTTACATATCTAACTATATTTGTTTATTTTTCCATTTATTTTTTGTTTATTCTCATTGTTACTTTTCATATTCGTTTTTACTTTCTGAAATTTATTTTTATAAGTAATTTGCTTAAGATTAAATTTAGTATATGTTTGCTAAAAAAAAATTGTATTTGGCCCGAAAAACCTAATAAGGTTCAGCGGCCCGAAATAAACTTTATTTAATTCAATTAACATATTTAATAATTTTGATAAGGCATTCGTCGGCGAGTAAAATAGAAATAGATCTTGTTTTTGAACTCATAATATAAATAAATACCATTTTTTTTATTTATTTATTTATTTATTTATTTATTTAACAGTGGACCTACAGATTAATCTGCAGGCCAACTACAGGTCCTTTTCCCTTTCGGAATGTGGGCCTTTATAATATAAAGATAAACGAAACAATATTTAAAAATTTACAAAATGTAACACTTAATATCTAGGAAATATAACAAATAATCTAAAAAAGAAAAAATTAAACAATTCAACAATATTTTAACTTCAGTTTAACAATTTAACAAACTAACAAATTAAACAATTCAAAGTACAGACCAAGATAGAGATAAATTCAAGCCAATGAGGTACAAACCAGGAAGTGCAAAAGTAGCATTTACACCTCCTGGTCTGCGCCCCATTGATTGACTTGGAATCCAAAAATACATTTTTAAATTAATTTACAATATATAATATTATAAAAAGTTGTATATTTGTGTATTTGAGTGCTTAGTATAAAATAGTATAAAAATTAAGTATAAATATACTTACCATTCGCTAGAATACTTAATCCAACAAATAGTAAGTAAACAATAGTGTTAATGAATGTAAATGGTTGGTAGGACTTATTCCTACCAAGTAATAATAGTAATATGTTAGTAGATTATTAGAGAAATTGGTAATGATAAGTTATATTTCATCCCAGATGTTATGATGTAGTAGGAGGTTTTTTATGAGAGTTATGTGTGTATTGGTATGGAATTGTAGGGCTTGCAATGGGGTGAATGTGAACTGAGATGTAATTGTGTTATTTGAGGGGCATTGTGTTAGGATGTGTTTGATAGTGAGGAGTTCTGGACAGTGAATACATGTCGGAGGTGTGGATCTGTCAAATAAATGTTTATGTGTGGCAAGAGTATACCCTAGGCGCACTCTTGTAAGTTTAACACCTAGGGCTCGAGATTGATTTTTTATTGGGCCAGGAATGTTTGCATTTGGATTGTGTAATCTAGCAAAGCGATTGGAAGAATTCCAGGCTGATTGACGGATGTGCGCCGCGTGTATTGCAATGATCCTTTTAGCATGGGAGTAGGACATTAATGAATCTCTTGTAAGAGGGCTTTTGGCCGCTATATTTGCTTCAAGGTCAGCTCTATAGTTTCCATCTATGCCTACGTGGCCTGGAATCCATCCCAACCGCAATTTGCCATTGTTGTATGATATGGAGTTTCTGATGTAAGATGACATATACTCACTATTGTAAGGGTTTTTGATTGATTTTATTGAACTAAGGCTATCTGTAAATATAATAATGTTCTCATATAGTGTTTCAGCGGCTTGGACTGCTCTGTATATGGCGGTAAGCTCAGCTATGAGAATCGAGCATTCCCCCGGCAAGATTTCCGCCTTCCAGAGAGAGTTGTTCTTGACTATCGCCCAGGCAACGCCGTGAGGTCCTTTTGATCCATCTGTGTAGATATCGGAGTGTGTTGGGAGTGCTTGTTTGAGTTGGATGTACAATTGTTTGTACTTTTCAGAAGGTGTTGTGCTTTTGGGATGTAAGGATAGGTGATCATGTATGAATGATTTCCAGTTGTTCCAAAGGTGCTCTTGTCTATATAATTCTGGGGAGGCATATAGGTCAAGCTCCAATGGTTCAACCAGAGGAGTCATTTTATTTATTGAGGAAGTTATATTTGGAGGGGATTTATTTTGTAGAATGTATGAGTAAATTTTATGAAGAGGGTGATTTGGATCAAAGTTAGCCCTGGTTATAAGCCTTGTCGACAGTACATTTCTTCTCTCCACTATGGAGGGGAAGTTTGCCTCTACTCTCAAAGATTCTAAGGCTGTATTCGGTAATGCACCCAGCGCAATCCGAGCCGCCTGGTTGATAGCAACTTGTAGCTTTTGGACATTTCCTTTGGTTGTGAAGCCGTATAAGGTGAGTCCGTAGTCGACTTTACCATACTGAATAGCTTTCGCTATCCTTACAGCTACATCGACAGGAGGGCCCACCTTTTTTCTGCAGATAAACTTGAGTAAATGGTTCGAACGTTTAATTTGGGATACTAAATTTTTGACATGTAAATTGAATTTCAAATTTCGGCTGAAGTGGATGCCAAGGATTTTAATATTATCTATTGGGGCTATGGTTATGCTATTATGGGATATTGTAAATTTGGAACAAATGTGTTTTCTGCAGAAATGTATAGCTTCAGTTTTGTCCGGAGCCAAGCTGCCACCACTGGCCAGAGTCCAACGATCAATACATTGTAAAGAGTTTTCCAAGGTGTTTGATGGAGTGTCTGAAATTCTTGTAGTGTAAAGTATGATGTTGTCAGCGTATATGAGGTGATTTAGATTCGGGATAGTGGATAATTCAGTACTGAGGCTGTTTATGTAAATGTTGAATATCTGAACAGAAAGGGGTGAACCTTGAGGGATGCCTAGTGTGAGAGGTTTGCAAGTCGAGTAATGACCACTGACTTGCACAATGTATTTCCTGTTTTTAAGGAAATCATTAATATAGCGAGTGACAGATTGACCCGATTGCCAATTTATCAGCTGTTTGATGACCGTATCTCTTGGTACTCTGTCGAAAGCTTTCTCCAGGTCACAAGAGATAAGATCACAATGCTGTTTACTGTCCAATGCTTTTCCAACATCGAAGTCTAGCTTATGTAGGAGGGTGGTCGTGCTAAGTAGTTTTCTAAAACCTTGAACCTCTGGTGTTAGCTTAGTTTCAATGTGCCAGTAGAGCCTTTTGGCTACAATTTTTTCCAGGATTTTAGATAGTACAGGGAGCAATGAGATGAATCTGTAGCTTTCACAGTTTTGTGGATCCTTCTGGGGCTTTCTCAATGGGACCAGCTCTGCCATCTTCCAGACTTGTGGAAGTTGGCCCGAGCTGTAAACATTGTTATAAAGCCCTCTCAGTCTTGAGATGAAGTCTACTGAGGCATGTTTAATCATGCCGTAGGTGACTCCATCCAAGCCCGGTGAAGTTCCCGAAAAGTGAGCAAGAGTTTCAAGGATTTCATCTGTGGTAATTTTGGAATCTAGTCTTGAGTTAGTATTTAATGAATCAGGGAGGTCAAATTCTTGAGGGACTGTTCTGTTTGAATTATATTTAGAGGCAAGGAATTCAGCATTCAGCGCAGAGTCTGCCACTAGGACATCCCCCTGCTGGATAATTAAGTTGCTCGAGTTCCTACTTCCTTTAAGTATATAGTTGGCTTGACGCCAAGTTTCAGAGATATTTTCGCCGTTCAGGCTGTTGGCAAATTCCACCCAGTTTTGCCTTTTTTGTTTTCTTATGTTTTGGCGGAGAATTGCGTTCGTTCTTTTTAAAATTAAAAGTTTGTCCGTCGTTGGGAATCTTTTGTAAGATCTCCAGAGACCGTCTCTTACCTTAGACAGCTTCTGTATCTCTGAATTATACCAAGCTGGTTTTCTACTAATGTTATATTGGAATTTAATAGGAATAGCTCTGGAGGCTGCTATTCGTACCGACTTGGTCAGAATTGCTACTTCCTTATTGATAATTTGTGATGCTGGGTTAACATTTAGGAAATTTGTCATAATTAATTGGAAATTAATCCAATCTGCCTTCATCTCGTTATATCTGGGTTTTCGTTTTGTATTGGGTTGTGTGACTGTTGTTGGTAAAGTAATTACTATTAGGTGGTGGTCATAACCTTTAGGGTTATAACCTACTTCCCAATTGAATTTGTATGCTATTGTGGTGTGTGATATTGAAAGGTTTGGTGCTGTGTGTGTGCCCCTAGTACTAAAGTGTGTGGATACCGGACTATTAAGTATGCAGAGATCAGGATTGTCATCAGTCCAATCATCAAGCAGTTGCCCGCGTACGGTTGTTAGATGATCTCCCCAGGTCTCACTTCTTGCATTGAAGTCACCCAAGATGACATATGGTGTTGTTAATTGGTTTTTGAGGTCATTCAAGTGACTTCTACGCAGTACTAAGTTATGCTCCAGATACAAGTTAACAAGCGTAACTTGCTCCCTGATTCCAGGTAGTCCAACCGCTATGGCAACCGCCTGGAGTGGCGTATTCAATACGATCTCCGTATACCTCAAGCCTCTGTCGATAAGAAAGCCTACTCCACCTATTCTGTTCAGGATAGGTGGTAGTAAACAATCATATCGGCCTAGTCTTGTTTGTTGATATGGAACGTGTATATTTGTTTCTTGTATGGCTATTATGAGTGGATTGTATTTAGAGAACAAAAAATGTAAGTAGTGTTTATTTGTGTGGAACCCTTGGATGTTCCACTGGAGGATGGAGTGTGGGGGGGAATTCGTATTTGTGTTAGGATTAGTGTAAGTGGTGGATTGTGGGTTATGTGTTCTGGGATATATATAACTTATCTTTAGATAGAGTTATTTTCTATCTCCATTTCAGCATCTACTGCTTTAGGCGTCTTGGTTTTTTTAAATAATGATGTTAATTGAGGATTAATAATTCCTGTCTTAATAGTTTCGACGTTAGTAGGTTTATTTAAAAGATTAATGACAGGAACTATTTGTCCTGCAGGTAATTGTTGTGGTTGTTGTTGAGGTTGTTGTGATTGTTGTTGAGGTTGTTGTTGTGGTTGTTGTGGTTGTGGTTGTTGGGTTTTGAGTTGTGATTGTTTTTGTGGTTGTGGGAATTTTAGTTGTGGTTGTTCTTGTGTTATCTGTACTTTTGGTTGTGGTGGTTGTTGAGTTTGTTGGATAAGTGTGGGTTTTTGGGGCTGTGGAGGTTGAGTTTCTGTTTGTTGAGGTAGTGATTGAGTGAGGTTTATTTTACTTTGGAGTGCTAGGCTATATGAATTGAAAGGAGTAATGGTGGATGATTTGTTTATAGTGGGTGAACTTGTTGTTAGTGAGAAAGATTTAAGGTTTTGGTAATATATTAAAATAGCATCTCTGCGAGTGCATCTGCGGTCTGTTTTGATCTTAAGGATATCCTTTTCTTTTTGGAAAGCCGGGCAGTTTCTGTCACTTGAAGCGTGTTCAGTAGATAGTTTCTCTTCAGCACAATTAACGCACTTAAGTGTAATACAATTTTTGATATGCTCCTCATCTTTTTCGTTCAATACCGGAACAGCACATTTTGAACATAATGATTGTTTCTCTTGACAATATTTAGCAATATGCTTTAGAGATTGGCACTTTAAACACCTTCTTGGCGAAGGATAGCTTTTCCTAACCTCCAAGACAAGGTAGCCTATTTTTACCTCTTTGAGAGGTTCAAGGCAATCAAAAGTGATAGAAATAGCTCCTGAATATTTTGGACTGTTATTATTAATTGGATTTCTATTTGGGAATCTATAAATTTTCAATATGTTTGGATTGTGATCTTGCAAATCCTTCAAAATTTCATCATCCGTAAGTGAAATTAAGTCCCTTGAGTAGATAATGCCCTGCGAAGAGTTAAGTGAGGCATAATACTCACATACGATTTCAATGTTACCTAGTTTTTTCCTTTGTACAAACATATCGCCAATTTTTCTGTTGGGAACCTCTAATATAAGATTACCATCCTTGTTTGGCTGAACCTTGAATTGACTTGAAGTTTGTTGTAAGTACTTATTGACTAGAATACAATTCAAACTTCTAGGAGTAATATTGCTGTCTTTACATTTCACAAGAAGGAATTTTCTTTCCAAGTCAGTTGGCTTAGCATCAATGCTTGGAAAATTCATAGGCGTTTTTTCGGTAGAAATGTGAGTCTTACCTCGTTTACGTTTTACCCTTGTATCCTCCTCCAGGAAGGCCAGCTCAGAAAACATGTTTTTACTCCCCATATGGGAGCTAGTATTATTTAAACTTACCACTAGTTTAATTTAATAAATGTACTTATGTCCTAATTTGATAATTTAATATAAATTAGTTTTTACTTAGTTTAGGTTACACTATGAATTAATTAAATAGTTAGTTTCACTTATGCTCTAATTAAAATTAACTAGGAAAATTTTTTATTAATATATTGATTAATTTCAGTATGCTGAGAATTTAATGTTTAACACTTATTTTTCTAATATTTTAAAAATTAATTTTTGTAAATATGTCTTATATTAGAATTTTATAAATTTATTGTTTTAATTTTAATTAAAAGAAAAAAACAAAAAAAATTAGTTATATTATTTACACAATAATTATTTAATATTTATATATTTAAAAAAAAAAATTTTTTTATTATATATGTATATTATTTCGATAAATTTTATTTATAATTTTATTTTAATTATATTTTTCGAAGAAAAAAAATCACGTTTGTTCTGAATGAGAATTCAACGGTGACTGTTTTTATTTATTTTTTTACATATTTATTTATTGCCATGATTTATATTATTAATTTTTTAATAATTCTAAATTTTTTAGAGCTTATTTTACATTTATGACTATTCTTAATTATTATTTAGGTTATCTGACTAATTTATTTATTATTTAATTTATTATGAATTTATGCCTGATTCATTACTTCAGAACATTTGTTTCGAACACATGCGCTCTCATATTTTTTATATGAAAATTTGAATCCTCTCAATTTTCAAAAATGTTCGGAAAAGTTTTTTTCCCTTCGGAATAAAAGTTGATTTGACTTTAACTTTTGTGTTCGAACAATTTTTTTTTTTGCTGTAATTTTTATTTTTTTTTTCACATTTTTCACATTTAAAGCAACATTTAGACATAAAAAAAAATTTTTTTTACGCTGAAAACTTTTAAGCTACCTTGAAAAATTTAAAATAATTTGTATTCATTCCCAACCTCCTTACAAACAAAGTTCTCCACCCCCTTTGAACACATCAAACACACAAAACCCTTTGAACAATTTTAACTAATTTCCATCCAACACACAAGGGGGCTTTTTTAAAAATTTTAACTAATTTCCATAACAACACACCTCCTTTGAAAACTTTTACAGCTTAATGCTTCGAACTTTGTTGCTATAAGAGCGGACTTATGTTGTGATTTCGAATTGGAAGCCTTGCCCAAGGCCTCAAGTGTTTTGAACCCAATTTCTAAGAATTTCATTAATATTCTCAATGTTGGTATTTCCCTAGGTGATGTTAACTGCGATTCAAACAGGTTGTGTGTGGTATGATTCATCTTTTTGATCAGAAGGTGTACCAGTATAGGGTCTCACATAGTAATATCAAGTCCAATACCCGTTAAACCCAATAGGCACTCTTGGGTTACATCATGTACAGTCCCCAAGGTGCCAGTCGATTCGTTCTTTTGAGAGGGCTGGTTAAGGAGCTTCTCCAATATTGAGGTGATCAATAGCCGCTGGTTGTCATACCGTTGTACGACACCTTCATTACTGATCTCTATATGTTGGATCCACATTTTCTGTAAAGGGCTTATCTATTGCTTATGCACAATCTCGAAAAAACTTGAACTCCTCCATTTCAGATATGATCCATGAAACTTTGGTAGGAAAAATTTAAGGCATTAAAGGAAAAATGACGACAAAATACCTTTTTGTCATAAAACCTACCACTACTTTTATATGCTAAGAAATAAACCTAAATTAAAAAATATTCTAAAATTGTTCTTATAATACCATTTTTTAGTAATAAATATTTGACACGACAACTCTTTCAGTTATTTTCTAAAAAATGTAATCACATATTACATATTATTATAACAACTACTAGGGGCCCCTCTTGAGTAATTATATTTCAAGTTGAAGTCAAATTTAAAGTTTAAAAAAAAACAGTAATTTACGTACTGACATAGACTTTTCATTACAAAGCAGGAAACACTCATGTTTTAATGAATAGCTTTGGAATTAGTATGTTTTCGTAAAAAAACATAAATACCTTACTTCTCATTTTCTGTTTCATTTCTACCTGTTTCTTAATGTATTTGGCGAATAATAAAACCATATGATTAAAAATTTTTCAACTGTGTGCGCATTTTTGTTTTATATACAACTATTATATTAGAAGTTCATTAAGGATAATTATAGATACTCTAACTCTACTATATAAAAATGAATTTGCTAGTCATATGAACAATTCAACTGATTTTTTTTGTTTTTTTATATTTTTTATTTGAGATGAATTTGTTTCTTTGTTTTTATTGGGCATATGTACATAGATTCATTTGCAAGTACATAATGTAAATTATAATAACTGTTTGCTTTTGTTTATTATTATTTTTTTTTTTTTTATATAATTCCAAGTCTATAGGATGAACACCCTAACTGCTTTTACACTGAGATTTGGAATACACAATTATATACAATAGCTTTTTTCTATAGAATTTTTATGGTATATCTACTAATTTAAATGTGGAAAACTATATCTACTGTAGAGTACTTCGCCTTCATAATAGCATAGTTCCATTTTTTGTTTTTTTATTTTAAGTGATAACCCAAACTCTCAACTATTTATCATTTATTTTATCCCAATGATAAAGGGTACTGGACCAGGTCGAAAAATCCAGAAAGCATTTTTTTTTTTTTGCCTTCGTCGGGAATCGAACCTGGGACCTTTCGGTTAAAAGACAGGCGCTCTACCTACTGCGCCATCCAGCGTTTTAAATAAGATCTCACATATGCATAATATATTACATAATATTAGAAGTTCATTATGGAGTAGGAGAATGTAAATAAAATAAAAAGGTGTCTACTGCGCAGGATCTTAAATGTTTGTCAATTATAATTATAGACTAGGGGTCCCTGCTGAGTAACTATAATTTAAGTTGAAGCCAAATTTAAAGTTTTTAACAGAACAGCAATTTACATACTGACATACGCTTCTCACATTATAGTAAAAACCACTCATGTTTTCATAAAAATTTAGAGGTTAGTAAGTTTTATTTAGGAAACATAAATGCTGCTCCCTCATATACTGTTTCGTTTCGACATATTCGTATAGTAAGTTGCATTTTTAAATGGA
Source organism: Argyra leucocephala (assembly GCA_963942445.1). NCBI lineage: Eukaryota > Metazoa > Arthropoda > Insecta > Diptera > Dolichopodidae > Argyra > Argyra leucocephala. The sequence goes on along the minus strand of OZ012681.1, from coordinate 63,350,051 downwards.
TAAAATCACTAAAAATAAAATATTTTTGTAATTAAAGAGGTATATACATCATATACATATTTTTAACTGAAACTATATGATTACAATACTACAAATGACCAAAATATAGAAAACAATAATTTGAGACATTTACTTAAAAAAATTAATAGAATAAATTTCCTTTAATTATGTATAAAAATAATAAGATGTTGAATACACAAAATGCCTATATTTTAATCAAAAGTTTGAATATTATAAAACCAAATAGAAATATTTTTGACCCCTATGCGCATTTCGGTCGTATATACAACTTATATAGATATTAAAAGTTCATTAAGAAGAAGCGAAATAAAATGAATTGCGCAGGTCCTTAAATGCTTGTCAATTATAATTATAGATATAACTTCAATAACGGTTTTAAAATCTTAGAAAGTTAGAGATTTTTAGAATTTTAGTTGATTTGTATGTACGATATTCAACTAAACAACTATCAGCTTCTTTTAACGAATTTTTAGAATATCTATCTCTAGTTGATACCTTCTACTTCACAAAGCGTATTTTTGCTCATATAAGAATTACTGGCTTACCAAAGGGAGTAAAGTATCCAGACAGAGTATCCTGAAGACGTCACGTAAAAATTTATTTTTGATATCTATAATTCACTTCAATTCTAAATGCCACAATATTTTAAGAGCAAAATTAGGAAATACGTTTTCTAATATAATTATGTATCATAATGATAAGCACCTGGTCTATAAATAATCTCCTTATTTTTTAAATAAAAATTATTAAAAATTCAAATAATATTTAATTGTTTTCAATTTTGTTGACATTAATTAAATTCTCTGTGTGATCTCAATTATTTATTCAAAAACATGACTTTGAACATAATTAAATTAACTGCTACAAAAAAAAAACAATAAACTTAATAAAAAATATTCCCTAATTTTTGACAACATTTTAAAAAATATCTTACTTAGCCTATACTTTAGACGAAATTACTTACACCTGTTGATTTAATTTTAAGCACGTAATTTCTACAGTCAAAAAGAATAATTCCATTGAAAATTTTGATAGAAATTGACACCTTCGTCCATTTTTTAAAAATAAAATTAAAATAAAAAACGGAAAAAAAAAATCTCAATATAAACAATTTAACTTAATCCCCACCTCTTAAAAACTGACAAAATAAGATTATTAAGAATCAATTTTTTTTTATTTTCGAAAGATGAAATTTTAATTATACTTTGTCAAATTTCAAAACAAAAAATAAAAAAAAAAAAAATTAAATCCCTACTAAACTTTGTCACCCACTTAACTTTTGAATTCCGGTGGATAATTTGTTTTTTTTTTGTGTCGTCATTTCAATAAAATGAAAAAAAAGCCAGATAGATACTAACCGAAAATTGCTTTCAAAAATTAACATAGAAATTTTCTTACATTATCTTATAATAACCTAATACCCATCTGGTTCTTTACAAAAATGATGTTCTATAGAAAAAATTAAGTCAAAATATTTTCTTTTCTATCTTCTTCTACACATTCATTATTTCCATTCCACATTCTGATTTACTCTATTTCAATGCACTGCGAGAAATTTTACAAAAAATAACACAAAATAAAAAATTCTTTAATTCGATATTCGATAATCATTCAACTGTACTGCAAACCTTGCTGTCTAACAAACCAAACCAATCCCAAAATCTACGTGACTTTAATTCTAAAATAGCGATGCAAAACTAAACCAAAACAAAAAATAAGTAACAAAAAAAAAAAAAATTTCAGAAAATATCCTTACAAAATTAGTAACCTAGGTACAGCAGTGCCCCTAGAAATATTCGAGAGTACAGTAAAAAAAAAAAAAATAACAAACACAATTTGAATTATTTAGCTAATAGGTCGATCGATTCAGTGTCATTTATCGTTGAATTGGTTCAAAAATAAAAAAAGACAAAAATGAAAATTTTCCATTCGAAGAGAGAGAGAGAGAATAGAATTCCTTCTAGACTTGTTTCACTAATCTATCCGTAGTACTTTAATCTATTATCTTGCGAAGCAAAAAAAAATTAAAGATTATTTTTTTGTTTTTTGTTGCCTTTCAAAATTAAAAAAGGACGTTTTTTGGGAATTTTAAATGAATCTAAACTTAAAGACTAAAGTAACCTTTAACACAGATAGATACAAATTGATCGGAATAAAACAAAATAAAATTCACAATAAAAAATATATAACAGTACATCAATAATAGTTAAATACAGAAATATTTATACACAGTTTATTTTCGTTTATTACAAATAAAATTAGCCAGTCCATCTGAGGTATTTTACCTTTCTAAGATACATGCAAGATGGTCAAATAAAATCAATATGCTAGTAGTACAAAGTAAAACATGAGTTGGACCAGATGAATGAATACATTGGAGCTGATAAGCTACAGCTTTTAACCCAAAAAAGAACGAGCAGAATTAAGAGAAATAAATTTAAGTACTTGACAAGAATATATTAAAAACTAAGTTACTATCATATGCCTGTATTTCATTTGACTGAATTTCATTTGCCTACATTTTATTTGTCTGCTTTTCATTTGACTGGATATGACAAATATTCATAATAAAAATTTCCTATAGCAAGCCTTTATCAATCAACTGATACCAGAACTACATCTTCTAGGTGGTGACTGGTGGAAAGTGCAAATCCAAGAAATTGAGCCGTCTTCAGCAAAAATAAGTCCGGGTCCCGTTTTACAAAGCACTCGATTTTTTTTTTCTTTAGTACAATGGCGATAGTTAGTACGATGCAAACAAGAGATCCTTCGGTCCGCAAGCCGGAACTGAAGACCTTGATTTTTTTTTTGCATCAGTACAACATCCCTTAAATGTGATGAAGACAATAGCTCCGAGGTCTCAAGATTTGGGGTCGAAAGTTAATATCACATGCTTAAATTGTATTTTTCTGAAAAAAGCTTCTTAATTAGTATTATAAAAAAATTAAATTTTTTTGGATAGATTCGACGGTCCGGAAGTTTGAAATTTTTTTTTCTGGCATCAGTACAACATTTTTTAAATGTGATGAAGATAAGAGGTCAGGGGTCGAAGTATTCGGGATCGAAACTTAATATCACATGTTTAAATTGTATTTTTCTGTATAAAATTATCGTATTTTCGAAGTAGGGGGCTGCAGGAATGAAAAGCAGGCAAATTAAATGCAGACAAATGAAATACAGGCAAATAAAAATACAGGCAAATGAAAAAACAGATAAATTGCAAAAAAGCAGACAAATGAAAAAACAGGCAAATTACAAAAAAGCAGGCAAATGATACTACTGGCAAATGAAATACAGGCATATGACACTCTCCCTTAAAAACTTCATTATATAAATGTTATTATTACTCTACTATCCTTTATTATATTTTTATATTTTTAACTTAGTCTAAAATTTCCATCTAAATATTAATCATACTTTGTTATGCATAATGTTTTATGTTACATTCTTAATATCTCTTATTACTAAGTATTTAATATGTAGGGCTAACGATCGATCGAAAAACTCAAGTAAGATTTTCTTTAGAGACAAAGTAAGTTTAAAAGAGAATTTAAAAGAAATGTAAGTCAAATAAATAAAAATTAATTGATTAAGAAATTTATTCAAAGTATCAGAAACTGATTAGTTCATAATTTCCGATACATTGTATACCTTCAATTACACTACTTTGTAACATTTTTTTCCAAAAAAAATGTACAAATTGTTAAAATATCAGCCAATCAGGAGACACTTTCAATTGATTGCATTCTAGATCTATGCATATTTTAATGGTTGAATAAATCCCTTCTTCTGGTGTAATGGTCAGACACAGCTTCTAAATGGAATAGATTTTTAACATTCCTATTTTAATTCGCTATTTAAAATACAATGTATTATATTATTGTTGTTCTTTTTTCGGACTATATCGTGCCCGGAGAAGGGCCATTGGTTGTACTTATGTGCAGAAATAATAAAGTTAAATTAAATTAAATTTTTTTTTCGGCATTCAAGTTACATTTCTAGGCTAGAACTAAAGATAGCAAAGGCTAGGATTTAACGAGGCTAGGACTTAACGAGGTAGCAAAAAAAAGCAATATACCTGGTTAAAAAAGTAGAAATGCTCAGCAAAATAACTTCATTAAAATTTATTGAACGCGCAGCAGAAAATTACTATTTGCTCAGCAAAAAAAGATTTTTTTGTACAGCAAAATGAAAACTCTGCTCAGTTAAATGTGCAGAGTAAAAAAATAGTGTTTGCATTATAAATAAAATAAACGCACAGTAAATGTTTTAGTGTAAAAGCAGACATCCTTCTTTTTGTATCCAAAACAGCGGCTTCGCATGAAAATAATTAAAGTAAATATTTTAGAAAAAGCTGATATTTCCTTTTTTGTGTCCAACAGCGGCTACGTAAATTAAATATTTTTTGCAAACTCTGGAAAAAGGAGATATTTCCTTTTTTATATCCACCAGCGGCTACGCATAAAAAGGTAAATATTCAGGAATATTAAAATTATTTTTTGAATAAAAGAGATTTTAATTTTTACAAGAAAAAATAAGATTTTTTTTTTGAAAATAAGATTTTCAGAAATAATATTTCGTTACTATCCGCGAAAATACACCAAATAATTCTGATTCTGTTCCAAAAAATGAAAAATACCATTATTTTTTAACGTTAACTTTTTGATCTAACTCAAGAACATAGAAAATACAATAGCAGAGAATTTAATTTATTTGCGGAGTATTTAATTTTTTTACTGTGAATGTAAATTATTTACTGAGAGGGCAGATTTTGTGTATTGCTTTTAATATACCTACAGCTTTTGCGGATGACACTGCTTTTTCATACAACAATACTAATCGACTTGACTTATTTTGCGATTTAAATTTTGACTTGGACCTAATTCGAAAATGGTTTTATGTTCATAAGTTAGTTATAAGTAATAAAACTAAAATTATGCAATTTAGGCTTAATAATTGTCTCTTCGAGAATTTTAGTATTTGGTATTATTCTCTTGATTGTCTAAAATTTCCTTTATTTACTATACAGTCTCAAAACTCTTTTGTCCTCTCTTCGCCTTGTAGTATTTCTTGTTTCAGCATTGAAAGTGTAGATACGTTTGGGTTGGGTACTTGGGTTTTTTACTTGATAATAAACTGAATTTATCTGCATATACTTGCTATTTTAATAATTATTTTAAAAATGTTTTGCGAAACATTTACCATATTGCAGTTTAGAACTAAATAGAGCAAAATAGACTAATGTATTTAAAAAGTTGGATATTCTTCCACTTAGACATTTATATTTGTTTAAAACGTTGAACATTTTTTTTAATAGGTCGGGCTATCTCGCTCAGCGATTTATAACTAGATATCATCTTAGAATTAATAATTTATACCTTGTAGATGTTCCAAGAGCCCGTACCTCTGATTTTTGCCACTTTTATCATTATATTGCACCAAAAATTTTTAATATGTTACCTTATTCTTTAGGATCGGACAGATTATCTGTTTCATTTTGTAAAAATCTTCAATTTTGGTTTTTTGAACTGAATCACCTTCAAATTGAATCTGTTTTTAATACGATTCAGTTTTAACTTCACTTTAGTTTTTTTCTAACTATAATTTTTTTAATTTTCTTTCAGTCTTCTAGTTATTTCTTTACTTTTTATTCTTGTTATAATTTTGTATTTAATTCTGCTTATTCTCGTTTATTATTTAAATTTTGCTTTATATATTATTAAATTTTATTTTAAATTATATTTTTTCATAAATACTTTTAATTTTAAGCTATTTTAGTTTTTTCCATATTTAGCTTTAATTTTCTACTTTACTATGTACGTACCCAATTTTATATTTTTATGCCTGTATTTTTGTTTGCAGTTTCATTCATCACATATTCTAGTTAAAATCCGAATGATCCTATATTTATTCTTATTATTTTTTTATTTAGTTAATGTATATTTTTAAGTATTGTATTTTACCATAATATGAATAAATTAATTAAAAATCTAATTTAATCTATCTATATTTTACTGAGCAAAAACATATTTTACTGTGCATTTAAATTATTAGCTGCGTAAAGTTTTTATTTAGCTAAATTTTAATTGTTGTGTTTTTAATTTTTTACTATGTATTTAATTTTCAGCATAAAAAAATATCAGATTTACACCAACATCTGACTATATTGCGTCTCTTCAAAAGCATTACGCTCCAAATTGACTTTTGATGTCTTAAAATTTTCCACCACCTCATTCATTTCTATTTATAAACTCTAAAGCTAAAATATTTGTAAATTAGAATCTAATAATTTATGAGATTCTCTTTTGTACATTACATTGCAAGTTTTTTTACTCGCTTTAACGCACAACAGTTTAAAAAGAAGGTGTCTAAAACTCGTTTAATACATCTAAAAAATGTTCTTCTAAAGAATTGTCTATCATATGCTCTACTTATGCCCATGTTTATACAAGGCAGAAATCTAACGCAGATCTCCTCAGATTTACATCAGTGTACCTACCATTCAATCAAAGATTTTGAAATTTGTAGATAACTTTAATTAAAAAATTTAATAATGATGAAATAAGAAGGCATATACATGATATAACATAAATATGCAATATACATATATATCCATTTTAAAAAAACCATTCTTTTTTTTTTTTTTGAAATCGTATGGAATTTTATTTTTTTTAAGTAGGTACCTATATATAGAACTTGCTTATGTATATGAATGGTACACTTTTTTGTGTAATTTTAAATGGCTAATGAAAGATTAAAATATGGATTGAATTATTTAGAGTGTAGTGTATTGTCAGCATTGTGTATTGATGAGAATCAATATATTTTGTTTTGGTATATATAAAAATTGTATTAGGGATAAACTAGGAAAGTATGGGTGAGTTAGTTTGTTTTTTTTTTAATATTTTTATTTTCTCTCAATTTTGGTGAATAGATTGAATTATATAAAAACTGCATTACTGCTCAACCTAAATAAGAGCGTAGCGCCGTACGTTGTAACAAATGGGGCTCGCCGAAATCAAACGCGGCGTTTGTCAATTTAACGTGTCAATTTCATATGTTTTCACTTTTTTGAGAAAAATAAACTGAAAACTTTTAACATCTAACAACATCTAATTTATATTTGAATATTTATATTAGAATATTGTAATAATTTATATTAAAAATATATTCAATTATTAATGCTGAAAAAAATATCAAATCTTACCAAAAATTAAATAAGCACTTCAAAATGGCAAAATAACAAAAATCACAATCATGTATATGTATATGTCTTGAACATAAATAAAGCAAAAAATGGAAACAAAATTCCAATATACAGCGTGTTGGCGTTGCGAATTTCGGTCACCTTCATATAAAATTTATTATCATGAGCTAATTTTGACACACGCCTTACGCTGTACGCTCTTGTTTGTGAGGTAGTTTGTCTTTTTTTTTATCTTTTTATTTTCTCTCAATTTTGGTGAATATAATTTTTATTGCATTTATTTATTTATTTATTTCGTTTAATTCAAACAAATTACAATAATTATTTTCCTTTTTCTTTTAATATAAGATTAAAATTTAACAGAATCAAAATTTTAAAAACCATAAAAATTTACAAAAGTTAACTCCTTATGGTTAGAGGGGTTAGTTAGAAGGGTTCTGAATACAGAGGTATAGCCGATTCCTTAACACATCGTTTGAGAGTGATAAATCAATCACGTTCTTATATTTGTTCCCTATTATCATCATTCTGTGGATAGGCTCATTCATACCATAGTTGGTTCTATGAAATACAAGTGTGAAAATATTAGGTGATCGGAGTCGAGTAATATTGGAAATTCGGGCAGAATTCAATATAAATGGGGATGTAATATTCCCCTTTACTACTTGGATGATGAAAAGAACATCAGCAACTTCACGCCTACTTTTTAATGTAGCTAAATCTAGCAAATTTAATCTGTGTTCATATGGAGGCAGGACAAGTGGACCAAGGAAGGTGGTGAAGTGCATATCTTATGAAGTTCTTTTGAATAGCTTCTATTATTTTAATATGAATTTCGTAATAGGGTGACCAGATCTGACTAGCATATTCTAGTTGTTGCCTCACAAGACATGTATTTAGGGATTTTAAGATATAAGGGTCATCAAATTCTTTAGACCATCGCTTTATAAAACATAACATTGAGGTAGCCTTACTAATAATATTGTTATAGTGGAATTTAAAAGACTGCTTTTCATCGAATCGTCTTTGATTGACCTAACTATTTCAAGAACATGTCCATTAAGTGAATAGATATTTGAGTAGAAACTGGTACGCCTATGATAACTCATCACAACACATTTATTCGTATTAAGTACAAGGTTATTGCTATGGCACCATGCAAAGAAATTATCGAGATCATTTTGAAGCAAACTTGAGTCTCGAAGTGATGTGATTTTCTTAAAAGTTTTGATGTCATCAGCATAAATTTGAACTTCACTATTTTTTATTACTGATACAACGTCATTAATAGAGATTATGAATAGAAGAGGACCTAGAAGGCTTCCTTGAGGAACTTCTGAATTTGCTTCGAATGATGTTGACGTAGCTGCTCTGAATTGTACAGTATACTTTCGATAGTATAATAGTATAATTTTGAGGTGAATTGTTGACAGCTAACTCTATTATAATTATATGATTACCGTTGGATAAGTATTACTATACTTTAGTCAATCACTGTATGCAGATAAATTTTACATCCAAATAAATAATATACACTATATTATATACAATACGATATATTAAATTAATTCTTTTCTGATATACTATTTAGATATTCTATTTCTGATTAACTTTGAATTTTTATACGAATTTAAAATTATATTTGTTTTGTATTCGGATGAATAAAACAGAGAAAAAATTTGGGAAATTCGATGCATAACATTGATTCATTAAATAACAAATGAATATTATCCTTTGAGAAATTTTCTAGATATTGTATGGTATTGAACGAAATAAATGGAATAAAATAGAATGAATATGTAATTGCATTGGTCTATTATGTAAGAATTTATCTAAAAAAAAAAAAAAACCAATAACTAAATAAAGAATTTATATTTACATTGTATATATAAATACATAGATAAATATGTATGAGGAAGGTTAATTGTTTCCAATTTCAAGTTCAAGTTTATTGGTTACTAAAACTTAAATATTTTTAAATTTCAATTAGACTTTAAAACTTATAAATTATATTAGAATACACAAACAATATTTTGTTACAAGTTTTTTCTGTTTTTTTTAATATAAATACTTTAACAATATTAAATATTTAATATCTCATCACCGTCTTGCAACCTCATCCGTGAGGCATATGACGGAAATAAAATACTTCCATCGCCTACTATCTACGGCTAACATCTTCAGTTGTGGCCATGTTCTTTGTTGAATACTAATTCATGACTAAAGAACATCAAATTAAAGCTGGCGTACCATAAGGTAGTATAATCGAACCAATGCTGTACTTAATATTTACCTCTGACGTTTCAGAAAACAGTCAAGTGTTTAAATCCATATTTGCAGACGACATGAGGATATTGAGCACTGATAAATCTCCCAGAATCGCATACCAACAGTTACAGTCTCATCTGAGAAGAATCGAAAACTAGTTCGAATAATGGAAAATTAAGGTTAATGAAAATAAACGTCACATTCATATTGAACAGAAAATAATGTCCACTTGTATTCCTTAACAGAATGGAAATACATCAATTCAATGAAATTAAATACTTAGGAATGCATCTCGATAGAAGATTAACTTGAAGGAAACACATAGAGACAAAAAAAAATGCAGGTTAAACTAAAATTGATCTATCTGTACAGGCTAATTGGGAGCAAATCAATCGTTGAGCCTAGAATTAAAAGGTCGGTCGTCTCATGCTCATCTACAAAGTGATCATAATCCATCCTGGGATAATCGAAAGATTCCAGACGACAATGAGAATGATTTAAATGTTAAAATTCATCAAATGTTTGTGATCGTGTTTATTGAAATACATACTTTATTTTAAAATAAAAATTTAAAGAATTAGTGTAAAATATTAATTGTAAATTGCTTCATTCAAGAATACAAGAATATTTTTTGTTGGCTTACTTTAAATTTATCTTATTTTCTATTTAAAAATTTACATTTTAGAAAATAATAGGTATTTAATCTTTTCTTTTACAATTGAAAAATCAAGACGCATACAAATGATTACTATCACAAGCAAAAAAGAAAAGAAATCCAACTACAAGGAGGGGTGGGTTCCTGCAGCATGGTAATTTTTACAAAATTATATTTCAAATTAAAATCACTTAGTGATTTTCTACTAAATTCTTTTTCACAAAATAAATTGTGGGGTCGACCGAATGTGTCTAAATAAGTATAATGTAGAGTATCACCCAAACGAAGTACGGGATAGGGTGTAATAATGTTTTATATTAGAACATCCTTCTGGTAAAATTATTTTTACGATGGCCTCGTCGATGATCATATCATCAAATACATGATCAATAGCTCTCATTTTAAGTAAATAATTATCGCCAGTATTGAATAAATATTCAAATGAAGGAACGTTGCAGCCTAGAGTATAATGAGTTTTCCATCCTCCAAACAAAAGAAATCGTGGTCGTAAATTTAGTTCAACAGAATCTCTTCTCTCAACAGAATCAATCTCTAAATGTTCATATTGCATGTTGATATATTTCCATTCATATCACGATAATAAACTCCAGTTGCAGAAGCAGGTAAAATGATCTTATATGATTTTACAGATGACAGACTACTACCTTTTTGGAATTCACTGCGTGAAAAGGAACCCTTGAGTTTTGCTCCAGAATGTAATATATCAATAGTTTCTTCCACAGCGATGTTTCCCCAATGAGAAATTTCTATTGTTCGTTCTAAGCGTGTAACTACCAAAAACGTGTAAAATTCACAAATTTAGCGTCATCAACAAAGCATCCACAGGGGCAGACCCAATTTTTAAAAGAATTATAGTTATAAGATTTTAACACTTCTTGAAATCTTTAAAATGACAAAAAGGAAATTATTGTAAAGTTTCTTTCCTAAGTAATTGTTCTTTCTTTGGAAAAATTCAATAAAATAAAATTCGAATCCTCAAGCTTCGTTTTAGATGATAAGATTAGACTTAAAAGCTATACCATAGTGTATTTTTTTTATTTTGTTTTTTTAATGAGGAGTTCTAGCGCGACCTCTTCAAATCTATTTGTACTTCATTGTTTTTTATTTTAGAATTGCAGTGTTTGAATTGAAGTGCAGAGCCAGTGATTCAATATCATGATATTACAAGTCAAAAATATTATTTTTCTATAAATGACCCATGAACATTTAGTTTGTATATATAATCAGTCCCGTTTATATTCAATTCAAATATATCATTAAAAGTACCAAATTTATGTTTTTTTTCTTTAACCATTACATCACAATTTCCTGTGCATTATCTGAAGAAAGATAAGCCATTAACTTCAAACTTCCAAACATATTTATTGAAATAATTCTTAAATAACTTTACTTGACAAATACTTAATCGATTCCATCTAAATTTCTAAAATATGTAGAATTCTTTTAAGCCATTTGAAATTGTTTTTTTTTACCAAAAACTACTTTGTTTTTTTTTATTATCAGAATGCATAAGTCAAAACTGATAAGTACATACACTGTAATGTATGGTATGAATGTAAGTAACAATAATAGCATTTTTTTTTTTTGTTTTTTCAAAAATTTCAAAGTAACAAAAAACAAATCATCAACATAGAGACAAAAATATTGAAAATAGAATCTTCTGATGAATGTCTTTGTTTACTTTTAAAAACACAAAATCCAGATCAATAGTGATTGATTTCAGGTAATTCATATTCAGGTATCCATTTAAAATTACTTTAAATGCATATATGTATAACACATAGACAATATGTAAGTATAGATTTGAAATATTTACTACATAGTTAGTCGTATAGGTAAGGTGCATTTCTCATGAATCTATAATAATGAAAACTTTAAATTTTTTCTATATTACGGGAATATATCTATCTTCTTGAAGTTAAAACTTTAATGTATAGGGAAAATATTATTTAAGTAACAGTGTAAGTAAATATTTATTATTATATTTTTTCACAAGGGTTCTAGACAAATTTTCTTTATAATATTCAAATTGATAATCTGCATCATCATCATTGTCCTTCAACTCCATTAGTGGAGAATAAATAAAGTCTTATCCATGACTAATATCTTCAGTATCTTCGCTAAACTGTTTTTTATATTTTTCTCAGCCTTGTACCTTGAAAAATTCTATTCTAAATAAATATTATCTCGCGATGTCCGATTCAACCAAATTTCTTATGTTGTATTTCCAAGTCGGTTAGTTTTTGATTAGTTTTCTGTCACAATGTCCCGTTGAAAATGGTTTGTAACCAACCGATGGTTTAGGATGCGACAGGAAATTTCCAGTTGATATTGGTTTTTTTTTTTTTTGTTTTATGATCTTGACAGTAACTTAGGTAGAATCACTTTTTCGTGCTTAATTAAGTACGATACTGCAATCTTACACTACAATATCTACAACAATTCGAGTATTTATTTTAACAAATTACTGGCTTATCTGCTCATTAAATGTGGATAACTACTGCTATTGTCAGGAACTAAGCCTTCTTAAATAGAATAGTTTCATTTTTATTTAATTTGTTACCAGATTATACTCTCAATTATTTTTTGCCATTTATTATATCCCAATGACAATGGGTACTGGAACAGGTCGAAAAATCCATAAAGCATTTGTTTTTGTTTTGCTTCATCGAAAATCGAACCTGGGACCTTTCGGTTGAAAGGCAGGCGCTCTACCTACTGCGCCACCCAGCGTGGTTGAAACTTTCTATATTTCGCAGGCGTACAAAAGAACTGACTTTAAATTTAAATTGAAAAATTGTATTTTAATGCACAGAGATATGTTATATGACTATTATATTTTTAACACCATCCCAACAGTACGGGGCTTTGATCACATAAGCAATTCAGTACTTCCATTTGATGATACGATGCTGTTCAGGTAATTGAATTTACTCACCATCTAAATTTGGAGTCTTTCATGAGGAATCGATTGTTGTTGTGATGTGCGAGTGCGGGGAATGGGCTCAGTGCTTATAATTGACCATAATTTAAACTGTGGTCAATTAATAACAATAAATAAATTTATATATAAATAGAAAAAAAATTTAATTATATAACCAGTAATCTGCAATGGTTGCTACAAATTCCCACACTAAGAGAAATAATATATTTATCCAATGGTTACGAGAAATATATTATTGTTACTTTAAACTTATTATGTTAGATATAGTTGAAACAAACATTTGATATGTTAATAAGGAATATAACCAAGGTTGATAGAAACATATTATATTTGTGTTCAAAATATTCTAGTTAATCGAAATATATACCTACGTTGTAATAAATTATGGTTGCTATAACTATATTTAAAAAAAAATATAAACCAACTTTAAATTATATTGCTTACAAAAATATTATGGTTAAGAAGCTCATAATCCAGTAGTTGTAACAAACATATTTTGGTTAAAGAATTATTCAGTCTTTTGTTTTTGTTTGCCAAGTTTAAACATGTTTTAAAATATAAGCGTACCTAATGTAAAAACTCTAAGCTGATGGATATAAATTGGTAAGTGTTTGCATACATTTCATCACAACATTTTATAAGCTAACCACTAATTTTTTATATAGATGTTGATAGACAATAAATGTTATGAAAAACTGGATAAAATGTTGTGAGAGGAAATATTTCAATATAAGTTGAAAAAGTTAGTTATTAAAATAATAACAAAACAGAATAAATAATCTAAGTTAAGACGAACTATTGGAAAACTAATAAAAGGAAATCTGTTCAATCAAACAGTTTCTTATTTTTATGGCAATATATTACGAAAGTTGAGGCTTTCTTTAGAATATCTTGTCAGATGCTATAATATAAGTACTTTTTAATTTGCAGGTAATATTAACTATTACAATATATTTATGTTTTTTTTTTTTTATTTTTTACAGTCATCAGCAGCTGAAGATGATAAATTTAAAAGTTATGTAGCTGATGTAGACAGCACCAATTTAACAAAATTTGATATTTATTGGACATTTATTTATTATAATTGACAGAAAAATATAATACTCTAGAAAATAACTATACTGTGCTTTTATTTCGAATATAATATATTTACTTCAATCATATTTATTTTTGTTTCAATTAAAATTAATGTTGCTGCAACCATAACTTAAGTTTGTGAACCTACTATAAATTATGTTTTGTGTAAGTATAAATATTTTTCATTCAACCATATTATATTTATTTTTAACATAATATATTAGTGAATCATATTTAAAACAACAAAATTATAGTTGAGAACAAAATATCGTGTTGTAGAAAGTAACTATAATGTGTTTATTCCAAACATAATTATTTTTGTTTCAATTATAAATAATATTGCTGCAAGCATAATTATGTTTGTGAAGATAATAATATTGTTGTGTGAACTATGAACTATTTTTGTTGCAACCATATTATATTTCATTTAACCATATAAAAAACTTTTTAGCTTTATATAAAACCCATAGTTACATGACGTAATATGGTTAATATAACTATATTTTCCAACCATATTATTGTTCTTTAATTTTATAGCTGAGCCAAACATATTTTTTTGCTCAGTGCACACATTATAAAATTTAGTTCTAAACCAAGTTGAAAATTAAGGGTCGAAGATTTTAAATTTCCATCCCTTCATAAAAAGTGATTTTTTTTTAATAATTTGCGTACAAAACAAAGCTTATTTTTAGCTCAAATCTTTACAAATTTTTAAAGCTATTTAAAAAAACGAAGTGAAATGATTCTTTTTAAAAATTATATTAAATAAAAAAAATGCATTTCACATAAAATAAAATTTTATAACAAATTTGTGTTAAAAAAAACGTAAGCATACAATGAAAAACATTATTAAATTAGTCTTAATTGAGTTAAAAATTATTAAAGCAATTTATTTATTTTTTTCGTTAAATAAAAATATATATATAAGATCGCCATTCAATTTTTATTAGCATCCATAATCTTCATCATCTGAATCAATTGCAGCCCTTCTTCTGTCATATTTAACTGTAGATTTTTGTCATGGCATCTGAGCATTTACTTGGTTTAATAAAGACACTAATTGAGCATCATTTAATTTACCACCTAATTAACACATTTTAGTCATGTGTATAATTATCGCTTCAACACCTTAGGCCTTCTCTGGTTTACTTAATATTAATGTACTTAATCGAGCTCTAGCTGCTTGATCTAAGACTTGTGGTAAAATAGAATTTTTCATAATTTTTTGTTTTTGCATTTGCTCAAGTTTTTGAGCATTTTTATTACCGCCAGTAGCACTACCACCACCTTCCTCGGATTGAAGTTGATTGTTGGCGTAAGGCTTCCAATTTAACATCTCCCATTATGATTTATTTGATTTTAGAATGGAAGTAGGAAAGATATATTTTAAATTAAATTTTATTAAAATTTGATAAAACTAAAATAAATAGTAATACCAATTACTACCAATCCAATAAAAATTACTATTTTGATCATTGTTTTTTCTTTATATGGTTTTAAGTTCGATAATTGTGTAAAATTTTATATCTCCATGTTAACTGAACGTCAAAAATACTTTACGGATATAAATCAAGACACATCCAATTTTTTATATGGTAAAGATATGGTGAAGTATGAATTTAGACATTTCTATTCTAAATATTTTTACAGGTTGATTTGGGTTTGTTTTTTTTTTTTTGTTTTGTTTATTTAAAAGTTATTTTATTTTTTTTCGCTTTATTATTATATTAAAACTTGTCTTCTTAAGCCAAATAATAATTTATTATTGGTTTTTTTTTTTAATAGAAAATAGTGGCGCTTGGTCACCACCCTTCGGTTTGCTTAAAATTTAAAAGTTAATTACAAATTTACAAAAGCTTTCACAAATTAAAACCCTGTAATTTTATATAGTAAGTAAATAGTAAATAAAGAAATAATAATAATAATACAATTTTAATTAAGTATTAATATATCTTTATTTATTTCATATTACCGACCTACTAGGTGTAGTGGTTACGTTATCTGTCTATACTAATCAAAAGATCCCTGGTTCAAATCCTGATCAAGGCATTGATATTAATTAGTAGTTGTCCCCATTTAATCGGCGTTAATCCGTTGTAGGTATCTTGCTTCATGTGTTATTACATTACTCATTGTCTTATTACTACAAATACTCGTTTGATGAATAGATCGCGTTGTATATCACTATTTCTGCTACACTTAGGTCACATTTACCATATTCCAATTAAAAGTCGAATTTTATTACTAATTATTTATCATTAATAAATTAATTTTTATTCTTGAAAATATCCATATTTCGGAAACAATTTCCTTCAATCATCGACTAACTCCCATATTTGCAAGACGTGTAAATACGTATCCAACTATAGTAAGTCTTAGATTTAATTAGAATTCACCATCGAAAAACATTACCAAAGAAGCAGAAGTTATTACAGAATCGCTAAATTCAAGATAAATATTTACAGATTTAAATTGTGTTGAATTTACTTTAATTTCGTAAATTAAAAAGAATATGAAATATAATAGCTTTCCCTTGAGATTATTCCGTCCCTTTTATATACTTTATTTGAAAATTTTTACATGTAATTTTGATTAAAAAAATAAACGTTTAACATAAAAAAATTATTTTTATTAATAAAAATAAATCAACTTTTAATTTAGCATATTTTTTTTTTACATTGTACATAATATTATGTACACACATGAATCTAATTGTTTTGTCATACTCATACGCAACCAAACAAAGTTAAAAAAATTACATTTTAACAAACTAAATTGGACATGAAGCTTTGAAATTTGTTATTTAAATCAAGAAATTTGTTAGAACTCTTTAACAAATCAATAAAATTTACAGGATGTCTTGAAATTAATAATCCAGTATTCGGGATGCTTTAAAACAAAATTTAAGTATCAATAATATTAAATTATACTATTCTCTAATCTGTACCAATTTCGTTCCAAATATGTCGTCATGTAACATCTTATTTTTTCACTTTTAGTAAGCCTCCATTATTGGTTAAAAAATTTATTAAAATTCAATTGAAAAAATTTTTTTGGTTTTTTTTTAATATTCATTTATACTATTTAATTATAATTTACAAATTTTAAATTAAAACTTATGTTTAAGTTCGGTAAAAAAAAAAAAAAGAAAATGAATTTGAGCCATTTTAACGTTTTTAGCATAAAATCAATTGAGGTATACCTATTGCATTTGAGTATGGTTCTCATTCCCCGGTTTTGTAGTTTTTGTAATCTTTCTATTATTTCATTATTTACAAATGCTGTAATAGTTGCACAATACTCAAAATGAGGCTTGATCATGGTGTTGAAAATCCTTATAGTACTTATAATAGACAACTTATTTCTTATTCGACTTAAAAACCCAAATTTTTTTGAAATTTTCTTGCACATGAATTCGGCGTGTTCTTTGAAATTTAATTTATTGTCTATTACTAGACCCAAATATTTGATATGCTCAACTATTTCAATAATATTTTGATCAATTATAATATCATAATTACATTCACCATTTATAAACATGGCTTTAGTTTTGGTAATGCTAAGGCTCAGTTTGTTGTTTTTGAACCATTCAGCTAATTTTGTAAGGTCCGAGTTGATTTTCCGAACGCATTCTTTTACAGAATCATCCATTATAAAGATCAACGTATCATCTGCAAACAAGGATATTTGCACAAAGTTTACAACCTTCTCAATATCATTTATGTACAACAAAAAAATTAAAACACTCAGCACTGAACCTTGTGGTACCCCAATAGAAATATCTTTATAGTTTGAGAACTGGTTATTGACCTTAATTCTTTGATATCATCTGTTGAGCAAATATGATTCAAACCACTTATTTTCATTTCCCTTTATGCCATAACTTTCCATTTTTTGTAATAAAATTTGGTGATCGACTGTTTCAAATGCTCGTCTTACTACTACTTTTTTATCATTTTTTGCTAATTTCCAGTTTGATATGACTAAATTTAATGATGACTCACAACTATGTTTTTTCCAAAAAACCAGATTGATTTTCTGATATTAGATTATTTTTGCCAAATAATCTTCTAGCTGTTTGTTGACTGACTTCTCAATAATTTTAGCTTCAGTTAGAATCATATTTATTGGTCGAAATTCATTGCATTTAATTGTGCCTTTAACCTTTGGAACTGGTATGACTGTTGATTTTTTTCATGGATTTTATTATAGTTTTGAGCTCTTGAATATTAATATTTTTAAAAATAAATCTTGTGCTAGAATATTCACTTAAATTAGTAAATTCGCTTTCAGGTATGCTTTCGTTAATTTCTATAATGATTTTAATAAAATATTCATTAAATTTGTTGGCAGTTTTTCTTTCATCATCTATTATTTCATGGTCAAAAAAGATTTGCTTGATATTATTGTGTTTGTTGGTTTTAAACATGCGACTTTATGACATTCCACATACTTTTCTAATCAAAAGCACTTTCCACCTTGTGTTTTAAATAATATAGTTTTTCCCTTTCTTTAAGACTACTATATTGGTTTTTTAATTCTTTATATTGTTGTCACTCAATTTGAGTATTTGTCCATAACGCCTTTTTGTATTGCAGAACTTTAGCTTTTTTTTAAAGAATGTAGTTCCTCAGAAAACCATCCAATAATATCATCGCCTTTAATATTCTGTTCTGTAATAAGCTTCCCCATTATTCTATTTAAACTGTCACTAAATATATCAGCAATTTGGTTACAAGAACAATAAAATGTTGTTAATAATGTACTATTCAGAATTTGGTTTCTCACAGATTCTTTGTTATATGTGAGAATTTTATTTGTTCTACATTTTTCTTCTCTATTTGATAGATTATCGATTCGAATGTGAATAGTTTCATGGTCACTAATTTTTAGGTCGTGATCTATTTTTGCAAAAATTTTATTTGTTGTTTTGTTAATAATTACATAATCTATCAATGTTCTACTATTAACTGTTATTCGGGTTGACTAAGTAACAATTTGTTTATACCCAGCATCATTGATTATTTGCTCCATTTTTGATATGTTTGTACTAAATTTCAACCAGTCTATATTTAAGTCACCAGTAATAATAACATCATCAACTACTTCGCTTAAATCACCCATTATTCTTTCAAAGTCTACAGAGAACTCATTAAAGGTGATTGATTTGTAAACTTATACAGTACTGCAATCAAAAAAGATTTTTTATAACGTATTCTTATGATTAGGTACCATAGATTCAAACTAATTTCTTTACTATAAATGATTGTACAAAACCAATTGTCTTTAGCATAGATTAATACTCCCCCAGTATGCCGTGAAATTGTACTAACTCTGAAGATATTATAACCATTTATTTGAACCAAACTGTCATCATCATTATCAGTAAGATGAGTTTCAGAAACACAAACAAAGTCAAATTTTTTTGAAGAGAGTGTTTGTTCAAGTTCATCATAATTATTAATTACACCTTGTATGTTTAAATATAAGCAATTCAACCCTTGATTCACATGATTATTAAAAAAAGTTGATTGCTATTACAACTTTTTTTTCATTACAAAATGATTAAAAAAACTCTTAACATCATAATAATTTCAATTGTCTCTAGGTTATTTCAACGATATTACTTCCCTATAGCTAATCGAAAGTACCACAAGTTATTATAATACAGAAACTAGCAATATAAAATGACAATACTACGTGACACTGTCCTTATTTTTACAACCGTTAACAAGAAAAATACGCAAATTTGTTTTTCGTCAGTCGGAACCATTAACTGAAAAAAATAAACTGCTTTCAAACCGGTATTTCAGATTTAGAAACAAGTACTGTAGAATAGTATAAGTAATTATAATAATATCTATAAACAATATTTCTAGATCAAAGTCAGATTTTCGACAAAATGTGACGTAAGAGTCTCTTGAGCAATGTAAAAAATAAAAAACAATTGTTGCATCGTAATAAACTTTAGAAGTTGCCTCGGAAGTAGATTTTTCTTTATAATGCACAAGATCATCTTTGATGCACTATACAAAGTGTATTTTGATCACCCTATTTGTTATATACTGCTAATTTACCATGAACTGATGGTGCAATAATAACGACACATTACCAGATGAAATGATTCTACTCGGACCGCAGTTATTAAACAGTCAATTTCAATCTAGAATTGTTAATCTCAATCCAAAAATATTATTTTTAAAATACCAACTCAAGTCGTATTGTTTCAATCTTGATGGATACGTTGTTTTGCCGATTTTGATTCGATTTTGATACATTTTTTGTCAATTATCATCCAGAGTTATCAATCGCAACCGATTGATATGCAAAAATTTAGTGATATCATTAGTCATGATAACGTCCATGATGTTATTACATTTCATTATTTAAAAAATTTCTCTACATATTATGTTTTTTTTTCTAAATACGTTATAGGTAAACAATATGATTCTCAGGAGATACGTCTAAAGATTTTTAAACGCAAGAGCAAGTTGATATAACACAAAAATTTGTTCGTTCATATTTTTTTTTATTATTCAAGA
Organism: Argyra leucocephala; assembly: GCA_963942445.1. Lineage (NCBI taxonomy): Eukaryota > Metazoa > Arthropoda > Insecta > Diptera > Dolichopodidae > Argyra > Argyra leucocephala. The sequence goes on along the minus strand of OZ012681.1, from coordinate 63,329,316 downwards.
AAATATTTAAATTATTAACAATTTTTTTTATTTTTAAATAAAAAGTTGAAAAAAAAAATATTGTTATTGTTATATACACATTGTTTTCTCTCGAAAAGGAATTTTGTCCTTAATTTAATAACAAAAAAAAAAACAAAAAAAAAAACGAAAAAAAATTAAGTTTTTATTTTCATATTGAAATTCTTCTCAAAAGTTTCTTCTGAACCAAAAATAAAACTTTATCTTTTCTTTCTTTCTTGTTTTTTTTTTTTTTTTTTGATTTCTTGTTTTATATTTATTTTGATTTGTCTGTTACAAGTTTCAAGAACAATCTGCTGCTAAATGTTTTCTTTTTTTGTATCATCAAAGATTTTTGTTTTTGTTCTATATTGTACATATCGTTGATAATCTTCGAAATTCTCTTATTTGCAATTATAGTGGTTTTAAAAAAATTACATTAATACGGCTATAGACAAACATAACCAACTGAGTGTTAGCATTTACAAATCAAACTACTAATCAGAAAATCATTAGTTCGAATCTCGATTTACAACAATATGAAAGTGTTTTAATCCAAATAAACAATTTTGACAGAAAGCCGAAGTATTTTGATTTTAAGGCACTAAACACAATAACGCTATAAGATACTGATACAAATTCAGACAGCTACAGGATAATAAAAATGGTCGTTTCAACTAGCACAATTCCACTGTTGCGATACCAAGATAAGATGAATATATGCTCAAGAGAAATAAACAGTCCTCACAACATCATATAGGACACAATATTATACTGACGGTTCATATAACTTTGAGGTAGCCCAAGAGTTTGTATATCTTGAAACTAACATCAACTGCAAAAATAATATCGATGTTGAAATAAACCGAAAAATTACCCTCCGGTTTGTCTAAACAACTGGGTTCAAAGGTCTTTGAAAAAACAAATTACAACACTGTACAAAATGTTCATCCTTTCCTGTACTGCTGCATGGTTCTGAATCGTGGACATTACCAAAAACAAGTGAGAACTTGATATTTTCGACAAAAAAATTCTTCGTCGAATTTAGGGAGCTGTATCTGACGAAGGAGCTTGGAGATGAAGACACAACGTTGAATTACGTCAGATGTTTGACGACATGCACCTAGTCGAAAAATTAATACGAAGAAGCCTTCACTGACTATGCCATATAGAGCGAATAGAAGAAAATGCTTCAGCTAAAAAACTATTCGAATACCCAAACCCTCGTCGAGAGAGACAACACCACACCTCGATCACAAAAAAAAAAATAAAAAATTACATCTATAACATATGATTTAGGCAGCCACAAGATACAAAATTTAAATAATATTTTAATTTGGTATCTGTATCCTGTATCTGTTATGTTTGTTTGTACTTATATCAATCGTAGAGAATGCTGTATGATCGACCCAATGACGAGCATTAGTCTCAGTTAGCAAAGTTTACTATTACTCCTCTTACGGAGCATAGGGTTTCCGCTTCCATCATACTCGATTGATAGCTGCCGTTTTCCCTTGCTCTCAACGTTATGTTTGCATTTTCCAGCTCTTGTCTTGTGGTCTTCCGTCAGGTATTCTTCGTATGACCGGATCTTCTTGTATTTTGTGGGTTCCATTCTAAGCTTATCCGCGCGATGTTGTTTTATGGCTTCTGAGCGTATAGCCTATCCATCTTCATTTGCCCCTACTGATTTGTTTCGATATTGGTTCTTCACCGGCTAGTATACAGAGAAGTTTCTTGTTGTGTTTGACCAGAACATTCGGAATATTGTTATTAGACATTTATTAATGAAGATTTATAACTTTAAGTTAAAGGTGTTTGATGTTCGCAAAATTTTCCTACCGTATGTCAGGATTAATTTTACACAAGATAATCAATTGCATTCCATAACAGTTTTATGATATTAAAGTTCTAATATTAGTATGAGAGGCATATTGTATCTACATACATAATACTAGTTATATCGAGAAAAACTACTAAAAAAGTAGTAGTTTAAAAAATAATAATAGTAATATTCTAAGTTTAGTTTCTCTGAATATTTGGCTGTTCCTCCATATAAGTTATCAGTTACAATCTTCTAAATGCTTCTTTTGTTTTCTTCAATTTGTTTTCTATCTCTTCTTTAACCAGTGGTGGGTCAATATGATACTGCCAAAGTACCAAAAATTGTTTACAAATTCTATTTGTTCTTCTTTCAACCTTAGATGTTCTATCCTGGTGCTATTTATTATAATATTTTTAATATTTTCCAGGTTTATTTCTAGTCCGATATTTTTTGCCAAGTTGTTACAGTAGTTCTAATTTTTTTCGCATGTCGCTGAATTTGTGCGCAAGAGAAGACAGATAATATCATCATGTGCGTAGTTTATTCTTCTATTTTTTTAACAAGCAAGTTTCTAGTACATTATTTAGGACAATTATTTGGAATGACCATATTTTTGATATCACGAAAGGAGCTGCCAAGTATTTATGCTATCTAAGTATATGTAAAGCTGTTCTTTCACCTTTGGAACTCCTTAATATCTATAAATCATTTATACGTCCCACTTATAACTCACACATTTGGGGTGGCGCTTCTATTACAGCTTTAGGCTACCTTCACCGCGTTCCAAATATCGCCATTCGTCTAATTGGCGACCCAAATATAACTTCATCCCCAACTTCTCTTGGACATCGACGTGTTGTGCGAGCACTTTCTCTGTTTTATAGATACTTCGTAGGTGTGAACACCTGCTAAGCAGAAATCAAAGCGCTGCTTCCTCCTCTTAAACAATTCCAAATGCCAAAGTATATATTTGATAATCTAGAAAATATTTCAAAGATATTATTTTAGATATCTATAGTTTTATTGGTCTTGCTTATGAATTATTTAACGATAGTTTTATATTGTAGTTATCGTCAAAATATGGTCTAGTGTTACAGCAGTAGATAAAATCTTACCACCCACTTTTAAATTAAGTAATTATACCTAAGACAGTATCATATCGATTTATCAAGCTAATTAATGAGACTTAATATATGTGTCGTTCAAACGCAAGCACCAATAAATACATGCCATTCTGAGAAAAACGTGAAAACCCTATAACATATTTTTTAAACATAGTCTTCAGTTTTGTTTTTTTTTTTTTAATTTATAATGGCTAGCATATTTAACACTAATAGCATATATTCTCAATAGCATAATTTCTCAATAATAGCATATATTCTCAATAGCATAAATCATTGGATTTAAGCATAATATTAATTTGAAATTTGTAAATATCGGGTTTTGAAATTGACACAAGTTTGTATCGGGATTTGCATTTTATATATTGTAATTTATCGGGGTTTGATCTTAACAACTCACATTAAGTGTATTGAAAAACAGTTTTTTTTATATCGGAAGTATATTTCAAAATAAACTGTGATATCGTAGATGTCTTAAAACAAACTTCAACCTGATATAATGTAAAAGAACTAAGTTGTCAATGTTATCTGTAAAATAAGTTGGCAACATTGTAAAATTAGAGCTTTCTGAGACATTGTGCTTTAATTAATTTGCGATCAAGCAAAAGGGAGAGACAGTTTTTATTAACACTGTACAACACTGGGTTTTTAAAAAATTTTGTAAACCAAAACACCTGTCAAAACGGTCGCGGAAACATCGTCATCAACAATTGTGATCATGGAACAATATCTCAAGCTTTTGTGAGCTTTTGTAGACATTTAAGATCATGTGAACGTTTAATTCAACTTTGTGGTGAGACATTTACGATGTCTAGGAAACTGATCTTGTTCTTATGTGAAGAGTAAAATGCCTTGACAAATCTCATAGCATCTTATGCCTTAACAATGTTGCATTTTAAGCTTTTGTCTTTTTGCTGAACACAAGTTGAAATTACTGGAGGACTTATCTGTTTATAGCAGACAAATTTGAAAACATAATAATTCCACCCACAGTTTATTGAAAAAAATAATATATAAATATCTACCTGAGCAACTTAGCTTGTTCTCGTTTTGCTACATTTTTCGCTTTCTTTTTAGGTTTTTCTCCTTTTGAAATTCGAATTGTATGATTTTCACTCATCATTTTCTAACATGATTTTAGGGAAATTATTGTACAGATGACATTGATATTTTAAAAAATCACCTTTAATCTTAAAACACGTCTTTTTTCAATGAAAAATAACTTTGCATTAACATTTATTTAAATTTTCAATAATATTATTTGTCAAATTTTGTCGCGTATTTATTTTAATCATATTGGCTTTTGCAAAAAACCAGTTAAAATATACTTTAATATATCGGTTTTTGCTATGGAACCTTTTCAACATGTAAATGTCGAGTTTTGAATTTAATTTGCTTTGCAAAAATCGATTTTTGCGTTAAACCTCAATTTTAAAAAAGAAAAAAGGCTTTAAACTGTCGGGATTTGATTCAGTTTATATAAATAAGGTTATAGATCTACAAATTACGCGTTTTTTGATATGCATTTATGTCAACATTTTTATCAAATGTAGTTATCGTTGTTTGCATTTGAATGACACATATTGTCAAAAGACTATTTTCAAATTTATGTTCTTATTAGTTTTCTATACAATATTATTGTTTTTATTATAAAAATAATTTTTTAAACTTTAATAAGCAAATAAGTTTTAATGTTTATCCCAAAATCATTTTGTTCTTTATCCACATATTCAATTTTTTCAAATAGAACACTTTTGAATCAATAGCCAAATTTTCGATATAACTAGTATATGTATGTATGTAGATACAATATGCCTCTCATACTAATATTAGAACTTTAATATTATAAAACTGTTATGGAATGCAATTGACTTAAGCTTAATTACTTTTTAAGTTGTTTTCAATTGGAAGGAATACAAAAATAAAATAAAATATAAAATAAAAATAATATAAAAAAAAAAATTATATAAAATAAAAATTTTTGTTAAATTCGAAACAGTCAAATATACTCGAAATATAAAGTTTTGTAAAAATAGAAGCAGTTTATATTGAATGAGTATATAGAGTGTAGTACACTATAAATATATACAGACTCTACAGAGTAGCTAAATGATACTTCTTAAGAAATTCTACTACTCAATATATTGGAAAATTCCAAAAAAAAAATAATCATTCAATATTGGAAAAATCTACCATACGAAAAAAATTTTCTCAAATCCTTCAAAAAATAAAATATTACTTTTACATATCAAACAAAATATGATTTCGAAATTAAAACTTATCATATAAGTGGGTTAATGATATTGAATATTGTATGTGTTTGGGTGTTGGTATATTATGTAGGTTAATATATATTATGTAGTTATAAAGTAGGTAGGTAGAATCGAAGAAATATAATAAGAAGAGACAACTTAAACATTATTTTCTATACAAACTTTTATTTTTTTTTGTTGCGTTGAATATCAAAAATTTTAAAAAAAATTAATAAATAATAAGTAAAAAAAAACTTATTAATTAATTTTTATAAGGACTACACACACTTAATACAACAAAACTATAATCAATATCGTTAATTCTTATCTCTAAATAATATCTATTACATGGCCTGGTAGATATCCCCTTAAGAAGGGCTATATACACTCGATTACAAAACTATTTTCAACGAATATATCGATTTAAATCCTTATATTGTGTAAGTCAAAAACAATAATTTTTTGTACAACAACTTCTTCAAAATATTCAAAAAATTCAAGAAAATAAAAAAAAAACATTTTATATCGCACCGGAAACAGCGAAATTTAAATTTTATAGGAAGGAGATATACTGAAATCCTTAAGAGTGATAGTGGCCTAAAGATTTGATCAATTTTATTTCATATAGCATTATTAAATTTTTATGCTTAGACTACTTATCTAAGAAAACGAAGCCTCGCCAGAAATATTTAATTACCGATTGCCAAAATAATTTTTTTCTTCTAAACCCACAACTACCTAACGTATGATAAGCTAAGAGTTTTCCAAAGATGATAAAAATATCGTTCTATCGTTCTATTATTAATCGTTGCCTTAGGTAGGTCCTAATTGGGCTAATTGGGCTGTAGCCCAGGGGCGCCATTGATCTGAGGTGATCTGAGGGCGCAATCTATTGAAGTATAATAATATTATTCTCCATTATATGGCGCCCTCAGATCATATATTAAAATATAAATTTTAAATTATATAAAAAACCAATTTTTTCATCAGACATAAATTATTTTTACCTAATTAATTTTTATTGTTAAAAAGATATTAATAAAAAAAAATCAAAATAATGCCGATCTACTTGTTTTAAAAAAAATAATCAGGCAAATATTTCTGATGTATTAAGTAGATTTTTTTACTAAAAACTCAAAATAGGTTTGCACTACGTCTGTATTTTATAGAAACTTATTAAATGGGAGAAAACTAAAACGGAACTGGCTTTTATGCTCATATTCACCAGGAAAAGTTTTTTGTGTTCCTTGCAAATTATTTGAAAAATTATCTAAATCTAATAATTTTATTATTGGATTTAATGATTGAAAACATGTTGATTTAAATAACCATCATGAAAACTCTGCTCAACATCAACAAGATACTCATATTTTCAAGCAAATTACTTCAAAAATATTTGCACAATAGAGATGAACAAAAACACAAACTATTGTAAATATATTTTGCATTTTAATTTAAAATTTGGATTTATGATGAATTTAGCGAAACTAGATGACAATGTTATTCAAGAAAGGGCGAATATTTTATAGAAAGAATACCATGAAGATCTAGAAGAAGGGTTAGCTGAGTAATGCATGCATTTCAAGCATATCATCAACTTTTTCGAAAGCTCAATTGATTTTGAAAACAATCATTGAGTTGCAAATTGAATGCACTTTTCCAAATATAACAACAGCTCTAGGATATTTTTGAGTATTGCATGTACAAATTGCAGTGGGGAAAGGTTTAAAGTTAAGGGTCGAAACTTAAAAGGATGAAAAATTATTTACGTTCATCTTTAGGACAATCTAAACTAATAATTTAAGTGTATTATCTATTGAAGCTGACATATTAGAAATTACAGACTTTAATGGAATAATATGTGATAACTTTGCTAATAATAAATGTCGGAAAAGAAATATTTAATATTAAATTGTATCTTAGTTTTTTAAGTAATAATTAATTATTATATTTCAACATGCATTTATATTACAGAAATAAAATTTGCCTTTTTAAAATAAAACTTATTTTAAAACTATTTCATTCTCTTAGCATTTTTACATTATATTAAACCAAAGCCCAGGGCGCCAAAATTTATAAAGACGGCCCTGGCCTTGGGTCTGTTTCAGGGGGCGTTAAAAGATTCTAAAGTCAAATATTAACTAAAAAAATAAATCATTTAAAGGCCCATCTACCTGGCTGAAGGTCTTGATGTTCTTCGGAGATTGCATACTATCTTCGAAAAACAAATTTAACACCCATTAAAGAACATTGCACAAATCTTCAAAAAAATTTGTCACGAGGGACTACTACACAAGATTTTAAAAAATAAACAACACTTCAACTCCACTATTACCATCCATTTTTGTCATCCTAGAGGTGAATGAGAATGTTTTTGGTTAAATGTAATGAAAAATAAACTACACAAAACAAATTGAGTCTGGTATTACTAAGGGAAATTTTAAAGAAATCCTTACTATGATCCAACATCATCGAGCATTGTCACAGATATTTTTGCACATGAAACAGCTGTTATGTCAGTTAAAACGTTAAAGGTGATCTTTTGAAAATAAATTTGCCAGAAATATAACAGGGTGCCGTTCTACAATAGCTATATTTATTTCTTTCTAATATCTGTAATATTCAAAAAGGATGTTTTGGGAAAAAATATATTTCATTCATTGTTAAATAAAATTTGAAAATAATTTGAAATATATAACTTTTTTTTCATTTCATTCTTTTAGGCTGTCTACATTATTAGCCAAATCAATTTTTAAAAAAAATTCTACAAAGTCTGTAAAACACCTGGATAAATTGTATGAAAAAAAAATATATATATAAAAAAGTTTAATAATATTTTTTTATTATTAGTAACCTTGTCTGATGTCTGGAATATTAAAAAAAAAAATATTTTAAGTATACACAACGTGTGAAATTTTAAATTAAAATTAAATTTTTTATATGTACATGATGGGTAGTTCTACAGAAAACAGATACTTATTCTCCCCTGTTATAAATTTCGAAATATATTACAGTAATTTTATTAATTTAAAAATCCTCATTACCTTCAGCAACAAAATATAAAAACTTTATTTATTGAAAATATTGAACTGGGTTATTCTACTGAAACTGGCAGAAAGTGATTAAAATTTTATTTAATGAAAAATCTGCTTTTTTAGATTTTAAATAAGGTTTTAATTTTTTTTTTTTTTTTTTTTTGTTTTTTTATTCACAATCTGTATGTTAATTAAAAATAATACAATAAGTGAATATGTTTTTGACTGACTTAGTTAATAATAGACATGTGAAATTACAATCCAATAAAAGTAATTTCTTAATTTATAATAAAAAATATATTAATAATAATGTCAAGAAATTTCTACAGATCTCCTGGTGTATTTCGTTGTAATCTTGTATGTTGTGTAATATTCATAAGTGTACTTGCTATTACATTGGGATGACTATTTAATCTAGCACGATATCTCTGGCTGTGTCGGTGAATTTCGTCTTGGACCGTCGACACTTGCAAATCATTGTGTATTATGTAATTTGGCACAAACCAAGGTGCATCAACTAAAGGTCGCAGTACCTTATTTTGGAAGCGTTGTAATATTTCAATATTTGTTTTTTTGGATGTTCCCCATAATTGTATACCATAAGTCCATATTGGTTGGAGTATCATCCTATATATCAGCAATTTGTTTTCCAGTGTCATTTGAGACCTTCTACCGACAAGCCAATATAATTTCCTGAAATTTGTGCTTAGTTGGATTCTTTTTGTGTAGATGTGCTTTTTCCAGGTCAGACGGCGATCCAGATGCATTCCAAGATATTTGACACTTTCTGTTTGAGGAATAGCATTACTATTTAAAAATACTGTAGGACATGTACCCCTCCGTAACGTGATTAGACTTAGTTTCATTGGCTTTAATCTTCCATTTGTTCAACCATAATTCGATATTATTTAAGCTCTCTTGCACGAGCCCAGAAGCCACATTCTTATCCTTGTGCGATGCAAGTATGGCTGTATCATCGGCAAATGTAGCTATCATTGTGTTTGTTGTTTGCGGTAAATCGGCAGTGTATAGCAAGTAAAGCACTGGACCTAGAACGCTACCTTGTGGAACTCCCGAATGAATTTCTTTGAGGCTGGTAAAATATTCATTTTGTTTGACAAAATAATATCGATTTTCCAGATAGCTTTTTAACAATTCATAGTAGTGATATGGCAAATTTTGTTTTAATTTATAGAGAATTCCTTTGTGCCAGACTTTGTCGAATGCCTGGCTTATGTCGAGAAAAACTGCAGAGCAATAATTTTTGTTTTCAAAATTTTCATTTATTTTATTTACAATTCTATGTATTTGTTCCACTGTGGAATGTTTATGCCTGAAGCCAAATTGGTGTGCCGGGATTAATTTTTTTTGCTCAACTATTGGTTGAAGTCGTCGTAGGATTAGTTTTTCCATCACTTTAGATAACACTGGAAGAATACTGATTTGCCGATATGATTTGACGTCTTCAGATATTTTGCCTGGTTTATGTATCATTAGGATTTGTGAAATCTTCCATTGGTTCGGGAAAAATTTGAGCCTTACGACCGCATTGAAGATTTGTGTCAGTTGAATAAGGCCCCGTGGTGAAATTTGGCGTAATATGTTTCCAGTGATCAAATCATATCCTGGTGACTTTTTCCCGTTGATTTCCTGCATTATTACTTGGTAATAAGGTTTTAATGATTATTTATAGTATTTTAAAATTTCTCTTCAAAAGGTGCACGTCATTCTGCCAATTTTAAGAAAATTATCAGGAAATTTAAAATTTATGTTGACACGGTAATGACATACACATTGATTTCTGAAGTTTTTATTTTATTTCTACAGATAGAGAGCAGCAAAAAGTAGTGATTACTTGTTTGGTGTTCTTTTCTGTAATAACATTATTTTTCGAAAGAGCTGAAATATATGTTCCATGTTAGCATGCACTAAGCATTTACATGTCTCACGATCCTTAGCTTTCATAGATTTTATAAAAAAAGAACAGTTTCTGCAAAATATAGAATAAGTACATTTTGAATCTGGACATGTTTCATTAAATTTTTTATTTAAATTTTTTTTATAGTGTTATTTAGAAATCTCTTTTGTTCTACTTGAGATCCGTTTTTAATGTATTCCTTTTTGCCTGAACACATTCTAGAATTTTCATCCTTCTTAAGAAATGTTTCAATTTTTTTTTCAAAATTAAGTTGACCTTGCTTTTTCTTAAATACTATAAGCCTAGCTTCGATTTTGTACAACGCTTCAAATTTAAAGACTTATATTTAGAAATCAATTTATATTTTTTTTAAATTTTTCCGAAAACAAGATTGTTAAAAATTTGTTTTGCTTTTAGAGTACTTAAATTTGTGTAATTAAATTTTAATTGGTCTTTTAAAGCTAATAATTAAGTTAAGTTACTATTAATTATGCTTTGGAAAACTGTAGTTGGCCCTTAATTTAAAATATTATCAACTCTTTTCTCTAAATCAGAATTTTCTTTATCCTACTTAAGTCTTTGACAACATCTCTGATATTTTTTAACTTTTTTTTTAATTTCGTCATTTCACTTTTAAGTTTATTTAAATGTATGGATTGTTTTTTTCTATTGTTAGATCGAATTCATTTCAGAAGCTCAGTTCTGTGATTTACATTTACCGCAATAGACTCATTTTCGCTTTCAGGTGGAGTGTTTTGAATTAAAGTTGTTGCGAGCTCTTTTCGAATTTTCCTAGATTTCCTTTTTTTTCTCTCCACATCTTTCTTTTTTTTCTTTGGTTGCGCTCAGAAATTTCCTTTATAGGCACAACTTGTTTTTTTTCTTTCTTTTTCAAATATCGTAAGTGGTCTTTTTGTTTTTGTTCTTCATTAAGGACTGTATTTTGTTTGATTAGGAGTCGTCGCTGACGCTCTGCTTCCCGCTTTTTTTTTAAATTTCATTTCTTTTTTGTTTTTGCCCCATCTGATTTAAAAAAATGTTTTAAAGTATTTGTATTCCATAAAGAGGAACATACAAATTTATTAAAATTAAAAAAATTTTATTCCCAAAAACATAACAAAATAAAGCAATACAATAATTGTCATTACCATGGTGGTACATCGGACATGGAAATGACACCACGGTAATGACATTTTTGCAATTATTGCTTTATAAAATAAAAAGATTTGAACACATTTTATTTTTTTTAATTTCAAATTGTGTAGAAAAAGAATTTAATAGAAATTGACACAAAAGTTGTAATTATTTTTTAAACTTTAGTTAAAAAAATACGTACCATGGGAATGACTAAAGCACGTGTGAATTAAAAAAAAAATTATATCCACTTATACTTTTTAGAAATATATTACACGAGTGACTACTGGATTAAACCAAATGAGAACTGCAAAATTTCTTAAGCCACTAGCAATGCTGATTTAGTGCACTACCTACTCAGTTTTGTTTTTTTTTTTAATATATAAAGAGGAATACAATTTGCATGGAAATGAGCGACAACTAAAAAAATTCATAAACAATATAAATTTATGAGTATATTGATTTCCTTCTTTAATTAAAAGTTCTTTTTTAATTTTTACATTTTCAAATATGCAAATGACTGGGCGACAGCCACGGTAATGACAAAATGCAAGTTTATATTAAAATTTCTCATATAAAACACAGAAAATAGTAAAATATTTTGGGTTGTAATAAATAATAAAGGTTTCAAATATTTATTTTAATTAACGAAATTTAATTTTTTTAATTTATTTATTTATAATTGGCAAAGACATGAAATCTGACCGTTTCCGTATATTCACCCAACTAGACAATGTTTTGTAATTACTGTGCCTTGCATAGCCATCCCAATAATATGGAAAATTTAAAACAATTTTCGATCAGAACCCTGAACACAAAAGACTTTGATAATTTGAAATTTCATACCACCAAATTATAAAAATACACCGCTTTTTGAACTAAAAATTAAAAAAAATATATGAAATGTAAATAAAATTATGCCATCGTTGCCATCGGTTCATAAAATATTTTTTTAGCTGATCCTTCTACCAGTCTTTTTTTTTTTATAGCGAGTAGTTTAAGATAAACATTTTTATTAAATACATTGTCCTTTCTTATTGGATGTAGAGAATTTAGTATGGTTAAGTGAAATAGAAAATAAAAATATGAATGAGTTTGTTTCATTACAAATTATGATATGATTAGATATGATTATGATATGACTTCTAACATCATCAATTAATACAATTTGTTGTTTCTTGGAATACAATGATTCAATAATATGATTTTGTTCCATATCTGAATTTCCAAGGAGCATACAATCAACACCTAAATGTGGATGTTTCCCTGTAACTTGACTAGGTTTTAATGCAGTTAAAGTCTCAATTGCTTGAAGGCCACAATTTTCAGATAATGCTAATGGGATATTTTCCAATGCTACACTAAATGCTCTGAAGGCATATTGTTCCAATGTTGAAAGTTGATCAGATTCTTTTGCTACAGCTAATGAACAGCTAATTTCAACCGCACCACCACCATAAACAATTCGAGAATCTCTTATCAACAATCTCATAACACAAAGTGCATCTTGAATAGAACGTTTTGTGTTATCATTATATTGCCACCACGAAGTAAAATAGTAACTGCTTTTGAATTGCGACATTTTTCAATAACAAGCATTTCGTCACGTGAAGTACCAAAAGATGATTCCCGAACCAAACCAGCCTGTCCCAATTTGTCAGCGAAAAGTTTTTCAAATCTTCCTTCTACCAGTTGCTATTGCAATTAATTCAATTTCAGCAGCTTTAATATGTTTTATCAATTCAAGGAATTTTTCTTGTTCGTATTGTCAAAGTAATTTATAATCTTCAGCAGAAGTAATATCCAACTTAGGTTTAGTTTTTGGTTTTGGTGGATCAAATGGACATGTCAAAATTGCTATTTTAGCATTTTCTAATATTTTTGGCATTTGAAAATGACTCATTGTTTTATCTATAGCAACACCTTTGACCACGCATGAATCTTCCATTTGTCCACCAACTTTTTTGTTTCGATTTTAATTAATTCAAAATTAACATCTTCCTTATCAAAATCAGCTACTGTCGTAACAGCATCAAGACCTATTTCTGCCATTTGACGATGGCATTTGTTGACAGTTTTACTGCCAAGAGTGGTCATTGCAACTTGAATTAATGCTTCTTTATTACTAGTATCAACAGGAACCCCTTGTACCATCCTCCTTTCCAAATTTTCCTTTCCCATCCTAGCCAAACGTACCAATCGGTATAAAAGGTCCCCACCTAGTGTTTTGGCTATGCATAAAAACAAAAAAAAAAAAAGAAGGAAACGGTTCAGAAATTGAATCTAAATGCTTAATTACACACTGCGCAGCCAATTCAAATGAATCAGCAATACGTATGGGATATATACCTCTATCAATTAAAGCTTCAGCTTGTTCTAATATAGCTCCAGCCAAAACAACAATACCAGTAGTTGAAGGAGTTGCACCATTAACTTACCAATCTCGTGATCAACATCCATTAACTTCATTATAGTAGCTCCGTCATTTGTGACGGTAATTTCACCATCAGCACTAATCTTTAGGTCTTAATGATGTTTTCAAAGTTAGTGCAATTTGACGAGCAGCTAATATATGACTCTTGATAGCATCTGTTCCTGTAATCCTTTTTTGATTCTCTTGATCACGTAAAATTATGAAAGGACGACCATATTCATCAAAAGCAATTGTTTCAGGGAACTGTGGCATTTTTATTTTTTATTAAATTTTTAAGGATTACAAGATTTTTGAGGATAAAATTTTTGCCACTTTTAAATAAAACTTTTTTCCACTCAAATCAAACACTTTGCCATCTATGTCGAGCTAATTGCATCCTAATACTAATCAAAACGATTATTTCAGATTAAAAAGGAAAATATTACTTTATGATAAACAATATACGTTCAGGAATGCCTCAAGGAATGATCCTTGATCCCATTCTACATCTATACTCTACAACAGTGATATTTCAGAGCTCAAAGATGGAACAATGGTCACTTTTGCAGATGTTAGGGCTATATTAACGGTTTTCAGTTAGTAATAATATAAATGAAGCAACACATAAACTCCACCAAGTTAACAAAAAATTTTTCAAATAATTCAAAAGAGGGGAAATCATACTAAATGGGTCAAAAGTGAATCAAAATATGCACTGGAATGAGCATATTTTCGATATTGCGAAAAGCGCCGCCAAATGTTTGGGCTTTTTAAGTCGCTGCAAAGCTTATTTTTCATCTCCAGACCTCTTAAAAATCTATAAAGCATATATACGACCCAAGCTCGAGTATAACTCACATTTATGGGCAGGTGCACCAAAAGCTGCTTTAAATTTTTTGGACAAAGTTCAAAACCGCGCCATTCGTCTTATAGGCGACATAAATGTGACCTCATCCCTTATACCACTTGGTCATCGTCGTATTGTTGGAGCACTTTCTCTATTTTATAGATATCTACTTGGTGTTGGCACTTGTTCCGATGAACTAAAGTCACTTCTTCCTCCTCTCAAGCAATTCTGTCGCATAACACGAGAGGCATCAAGTGCACACCCTTTCACAGTGGAAATTCCGAGATGGTTTAAGTCCGGCTATGGAAATTCTTTTATAGTAAGAACATCTCGATTGTGGAATCGCGTCCCAATCGAAGCATTCCCAATGAGAGAAGGATTTTTTATTTATGATTTACAGAAATTTAAGACGAATATTAACAACATTGTTCGCTCTTTCCCACAAAACTATTCTTCTTCCTTTTTCTTTCCTTTCCTTTAGCTATCCTTTCCTTTTTCAAATGGTCAACGGTACGCAAGTACTAAAAGGTTCAAAACCTAAGTTTTGGCTATAATATAAAAAAAAAAAAAAAAAAAAAAAAAAATCACGTTAATTTCACAAAATAAAAAATAGAATCGTCAATTCCGATTACAATAAACAATGTCGTCATGTCATATAAAAATTTCGACAAATATTTTATTATGACGCTTGATTCGAAGCTCAAATGAAAAGAACACGTGAAGAAAAGAAAACAAGAGTTATGAAATACTACCAGTTGTATTGGCTAATTCAACGGATATCTACACTTTCAAAAAATAACAAAAATAGGATTTACAATAAAATATCAAAGCCAATCTGAACATACGGTATTCAAATATATGAAGTTGTGTTAATTAATTTCAAATTCAAACTATCCAAACATTCCAAAACAAAGTGTTGCGAAGCATTGTCAATGCTCCATGGCATATTCACATCATCATCATCAATATCACTGTCCTGTATTCCCATATGTTAGCAATGCTAAAATTCATAGAGATCCCACGATCCCTATCAGATAAAAAACGAAAATACAAATATTCTGTTCTTTTCTAACTGTGAAGAAAATATGAAACGTAGAGTTAAGTTAATGCAATAATAAATAATTTAAAAAAAATATTAGTTTGATATTTAAGTGAGAGTTGTTCAAAAAAAATATCTATTTTAAATATACAATAATAAGTGTAATTTAGATAATTGTAATTATTTAAAAAAAATTTAATAATTAAAATATAATACATATATTGGTGATTTGAAAAGGGAACAAAGCCAGAAAGAAAAGTTGAAGAAACTCTTTGTTTGAGACTTGTAATTTTCACATACAATAATTTAATAAATAGATATTACCATTATGAAATTTATATCAAAAGATTGGCGATCCCCAGGTGAAGCTTGGGTAAAATTAGAAGTTGGAAATTGGGAAAAATTAAAAGTATTAGAATGTGGAAAACGAAAGAGAATTCCATCAACATCTGAAGATGATGAAAATATTACGGTACCTCCACATTGTCATATCACAATACGATGTACGAAAGAAATAGCTGGTTTTAATGAATTAGGTGATGCTGTTCAACGACTTGATTTTCGAAGTTCAGTTAGAGACCGAAAACGTTTTCGTTATATATGTACTTTATTAGTATTGATTGTAGCAGGAAAAGGAATTGCCTCTTTACCAGGTGGTGCTCAACGGTTATTATTGCAAATGGTTGAAGAAGTTGTGTCCCACGTTAGCGATAGTCAACAGAATATAAATGTTCTTCGTGGTTTAGTTATACAACTTCAACAAAAACTAGTTATTAGAAAATTAATTTTTTAAAATTAGAGTAAAATTTGGTGATTTACTTTAATGAATAGGCATCGAAGGAGTATTAACAAAATTAGAATACTATATCTAAGTCAAGGTTATATTATATTCTTATAAATGTATTTAATCAAACAACAGCATGCGTTAAAGGGTTAAACAAAGCTTTCGATTTCTAAAATAACAAAATCATTTAAAGGAAAAAATCATCAATAACTTCAAAATTGTATGGGATTCCAGAAACTACATTATATTTGTATATTATGTAAGTTAGTGACAATTTATAACTTTTTCTACTCTTTGTCACTAATGCATCACAATTATTTTCTTACTTCTTAAATTCTTTTGTAGTTTGTTATCTCTTCCAGTTATAGTTTTTGAAAATTATCTAAACTTTGGAAACAAAACAAAACAAATACAAAACAAATTAAAAATTTATATATGTATGTAATATATATACAGCATCGCTCAAAACTTTAGCACCCCCATACAAAAAAATCAAATAATAATTTCAAATTAAAAATTTTCTATGTTATATTGGTCAAATGGTAAGAAAATATATTTTATTGTTTAGTTTTATTATCACTAATTTATTTTAAGTTAACATTTATAGCAAAATAACAATTCGTAAAATTAAAAAAAAAAAATAGAAACAAAAACAAAAAATAGTACAAGTACAACAATATTAAGTTCAAAACTAAAGCACCCCTCTGTAAAAATATCATAAAAATATTTAAAATACCGCTATTTTTATATATTTGAGTTTAAAAATACGATTAATATTTCGTCCAGTAACCCTTGTTTTTAATTACAGCAGCTATTCGTCTTGGCATTGAAGAAATCAAATTTTTAATTACAGTTTTTGGTATGTTTTGCCATTTGTCTTTTATTTCATTAAATAACATAGTGTTATTAGCACAGTCTCTTCGATTTAAGCTCTGATCAACTATCTCCCATAAATTTTCTATCAGATTTAAATCAAGTGATTGTGCAGGCCACTCTAAAGCCTCAATTTTATTTTCATTGAACCAGTTTCTCGCCAAGCAACTTGTGTGTTTAGGATCATTATCCTGCTGGTATCGCCATTTCAGTGACATTTCTTCTTCAGCATGTGGGAGCATTAGATTATTTAAAATATCAGCATACACAAAACGATCCATTATTTGTTTTATGTGATGAATAGGTCCAATACCTAACCCAGAAAAACAGCCCCAGACCATATGTTTCTTTACTGTAGGAATGCAATTAAATTTTACTGTAGGAATCCAATATTTATGGTTTAATCTTTGCCCTTACCATCTGATTTTATCTTATATTTAAATTCATCTGAAAAGAGTAAAGTTATCTATTTCGAAATAGTCCAATTCAGATGCTCTCTAGTAAATTGTAGTCTAGGCTTTTCGATTTTTTTCAGAAATAAAAGGTTTTTTCGCTGCACGATAACTGCGTAAGTTAAATTCAATAGCCCTTCTTTTAATTGTGCTGTCGCTGATTTCCAAATTCAAATGCTTTCGTATATCTCGCGAAGTCATTGAAGGATGTTTTAAAATCATTCTTTTAATCATTTTATCTTCTCTCGTAGTTGTTTTTCTTTGTCTGCCACCAGAATGCTTACTATCAACATTTTTGGTTTCCTTATATTTTTTAATTAATCTTGATATGACTGACCTATTAATAGAATATTTTTTACTGAGTTCATGGCGAGATAATCCTGCTTCAAAATCATAAATTATTTTCCATTTTAATTCAACACTATACTTATTCCGGGCCATGTTATGATTTTTTTAAGTAAATTATTAATTCTTATTTTGAATAAATTTTTAATTCTTTAATTTTACTAATTTTGTTACTGCATTATTAAATTTTAAATAAGTACTAAATTGGGAGTATAGTTTTAAGACGTAAATGCATTTCTAAAAATATTATCAGTCAATTAAATCTATAAAAATAGCGGTATTTTAAATATTTTATGATATTTTTACAGAGGGGTGCTTTAGTTTTGAACTTAATATTGTTGTACTTGTACTATTTTTTGTTTCTATTTTTTTTTTTAATTTTACAAATTGTTGATATAAATGTTAACTTAAAATAAATTAGTGATAATAAAACTAAATAATAAAATATATTTTCTTACCATTTGACCAATATAACATAGAAAATTTTTAATTTGAAATTATTATTTGATTTTTTTTGTATGGGGTGCTAAAGTTGTGAGCGATACTGTATATATAGAAAATAAAATAATAACACCAAAGAAAAATTATTGCGAAACTACTATCATCAAAAGCATAAGTAATAAATCATTGATTTTTCATATTTGGTAATTCTTAGCACGTCTGTTGTGCGAAATCCAACTTCAGTTCTTTTTATTTAATAAACGATGAAGTTTTTCAATTTTACCTTTTCACTCAGTTGCTTCTTAGTTCTTTTTTATATATTTGATATTTTTTTTCGATATTTTTTGAACTTTTGAGAAAATGTTTTACATAATATACAAAGTTATTTTTATATAAGAATTTATATTATAAATAACCATACATAGCATACAGGTTAATAATTTATTTCATATATTTTCAATAGATTTCCAGTTTAACGAATGTAATAATAATACGTGTGCTATCCCACTAACTTTGTAGAATGTAAAATACTTTAACAAAACAAGGTCTCAGTAGCACTCACCACAAGCTATAGTCTGTACCAAAACTAAGACTATTCAAATAGTTTAAATTTCCTAAATAATATGAAGAATATGTACACAATTTTTACATATCGCACATCTAATTCTAGTTACTAGTATATCGCTAGTCAAAATCGTCATTTTGCAGGAGATCAATTTGAAGATTTTGAAACTTCTTAGATTTAAATTTAACAAGCTGCATCTAACAGGAAGCAGTTATCGAGCATATGTAAGTTCTACAAAAGACAATTTCTATGTAGGTACTTAATATTATAATATTAACATAAGAAGCTGTGTTGAAGTCTTCAAACAATTTATTGACAATTTTAAATCTCAAACTTCCTAACCGTCTTTTGCAAAACAATTGAAAATAAATTTGATAGAGATCTTTAGACAGCTCATAATTAAATTTTATGATTTTTGTGTTTAAAAAGAAACTTCAAAAATAATTTAATTCTCCTAGCTTATGTATGTCAAAAATTATGTAGTTACTGCTCACACAGTGTAAATCACCCAAAATAAAATAAATATGATACAAAAATAATTTTGTTCTATTTTGTTTATATCCACACCCTTTCTGTTAAATAACAGATCTTTTTTTTCCAGATAGATCAGTCATTTTTTTTTCCAGATAGTAGTAAATCATCGAAAGAGGCTTCAGGGACTACCTATTACCGGGAAAGGCAGTTTGAAGGACTGTGGGACTTTAACCCACTAAAAACTCCTATCATTATTGCAACATTAAAACTAGTCTTATAGATTAACCATTAATGCACATTTAACTCAAGAAAGAAACTAAGATCTGCCTTTGATCTACCAAAATCCAATAAGATTTTAACAGATAAAAGGTTATAACCTAACTCAAGTGGTCTTGTTCGTTTTAGTCGCTTATAACAAAGTTTTGATTGTCAATTAAGATAGAAGCTTCCGTATTGACATGTTGGATCAGACGAGTTTTGTGCCGTGCAGCGCAATTCATTATTTAGTTTTTTATACATGAGATCTTCAAATCTCGATAAATATCGGCATTGCGAACATACCATGGAGCATTGACTATGTTGCGCAGTACCTTATTTTGGAACGTTTAGATAGTTTGAATATGGATTTGTTTAGCACATCCCCATATTTGAATACCGTATGCCCAGACTGGCTTCAATATTTGACTATACATCAAAACTTTGTTATAGGTCGAGACCGTAGAATTCCGCCCAATCAGCCAGTATATTTCTCTATATTTGAACTGGAGTTCTTGTTTTTTAATTTTCACGTGCTCTTTCCATTTCAGTTTTGCATCCAAGGTCATGCCAAGATATTTAGCTTTATTCTCGTATGGAATCACGACAACATTAATTTTGACTGAGAGAGGAGTTACTATGTTTTTATAGGTGAAGTTTACATGACTAGATTTGGCTTCATTTAATTTAATTTTCCATTTTTTGCACCAGTTGGAAATTTCTTCATTAGCTTTTTGCAGTTTGTTTGTCATTAAAAAAGAATATTAATTATAAATGAGTGGTGTGAGCTCTCGTCTAAGCCAGTAGATGATAGTCCAGCTGAACTAGCACGTGAAATAGATTCTACCAGGTTCTTAAATATTAGGAGCTGCAAAACTTTTTTTTTTAGAAAAATAAGAAACTAATGACGTTTGCTTTGCAGATAGTTGTGCTTATCTGAATATTTTGTTGGGTTTGCTAATCTATCCACACACTAAGCATTCGTACATACATTCTACATATCTTCCATCACCACACTTCTTGGGTTTGAAATACTTTTTGCCGTTAAAGACGTTACTCTTTGTATACACTACTTCTTATTTTATCTTGATTTGTCTTGATTGTACAAACAGTTGAAGTAACGAGATCTAAAGCTTTTCCTATTTCAATATTTTTCTCACTTGCTTCGAGCCGTTTTATTTTTCATACGAATTTTTTTCTTTAAAGTTTGGTTCGTAAAGCGAATTTTTCATTCGTATAACAAATTTTGTACTTTAAGTAAAGTATAAGTAAGTGTCGTAGGGGATTACTGTATACGTCAAATATAAAAATTTAAAATGTACCTATAGTTTTTCATATTAAAGTTACCTGTTAGATATTTATGTAATATTATGTTGTTTGTTATTTACTGTACTACTATTACTTGAATTAACATTTTACAAGTATTGAATTTTGAAAAAAGAAAAAGAAGTCTTGTTCTAATTCCAATTTCCATTAGTGACTGATGTGCTCATTATTTTTATTTGAATTTGAATTAATGGCTAAATGATTATAGCCATCATATACCTAAGATATTTAATTAATTGCTTTAAAAGACGGACGCTACAATTCTGCTGCTTATTAAATTAAACGCTATTTACCAAACGACAAAATAAATTATTTTTTATGTTAATTGAAATAAATTAAAATTACTTCTAATGCTCTAGATAGGCTGCAAGCTTGCTAGTACAATTAAAGAATATCTAATATAATAAATAGTGCTACCGTTGTTTCAAAATTACAAAAAAAATTCACTAAATATATACTGCAAGATGAATAGATAATAAATGTATCGAATTAATAGAAAGGAAGAATTATTGGTATAAAAAATTTATACAAAATAGGGATTCTGAACACATTAAAACAAATATTCATATTGGTCAAATAGATTAACAACGTTAAAAAGGAAAAAAATGGAAGAATATGACAAAAAAACAATTTGAAAAAGTGGCAGAGGTGACCCGAGAAAAAACTGGCAATACGTAAAAAAATTGATTAAGGGATGTAATGTAAATACAAACGAATTTTTTTCTAATTCTAATTTAAATGAAAAGGAGAAAACTGATAGAATAGAACAATTTAATAAGTTTTACTCTAGTGTGAGTGAAGAAATGGTAAAAAAAGTTAATATGACCTATTTTCCTCGAACTAGGACTACAAAGGAATTCAAATTTGAGCTAGCAGTAAAAAGTCAGATTTTCAAATTGATCAATAATTTGACGAATTCAAACGCTGCGGGAGCAAATCTAGTAACTAGTACTATGGTGAAAGAATGTAAAACGCAACTTGCAGACAATATAACAAAACTAATTAATAAGTCATTAACACAAGGTGAAATACCTAAAATATTAAAATCCAATCCAAAGTAATTCCAATATATAATAGTGGTGATGTGAAGAACCTTAATAACTTCAGACCGATATCAATTTCTTCTACGTTTAGCAAATTAATTGAAATCTTTGTAAATATTCAACTAACCGATTATTTAAATACTGCAAACCTAACCAACAGTAAGCAATATAGATTTGAAAAAAACTCAAACACTTAAGCTGCATTATTCGATCTAATAAATTGATTTGAAAAGTCGTCGGAGTTTTCTTTGATTTTATAAAAGTATTCGATTCTATCGATAGAAATATATTGATGAAAATACTCTATGAGTGTGGAGTTACAGGTAGAGAACTTAAGTGGATCTTTTTAACCGAACTCAATGTGCGGAATGTGCAACTGTGAAGAGCAACTTAATGGACATTAGTTAAGGAGTTATTCAGGTAAGTTCATTAGACCCAACTTTGTTCTCATGTTATATAAGTAGCCTACTTAATGTTGATCTATGTGGGAAGCCATTCAAATTCGCAGCAGAAATTGAAGAGAATCATCAACCACATTTCTTAGATATTTTAGTATCTAAGAGAGATACTGAAATAAAATTCGCAATCTACAGGAAGCCGACGAACACCCAAAGAGTAACCGCAAGTACATCAAATCATAGCTTCCAACAAAAGATGGCTCCATTTCATTCAATGATCCATAGACTAGTGACAGTTCTAATGGAAAAGGATAAATATAATGAGGAAAAAAATTATATTATCGACACAGCTACAAAAAATGAATACTCGAGCACAGCAATTACAAGAATTATCAACAAGAAAAGGAGGTATCTGAAAAGGGGTGATATGACCACATTGTTCCAACAGGAACGGATAAAAGAAGGCACCAAAAGAATTTCCATTACATTTATGATGATGAAATAACGAAGTCATTAGGGAAAAAATTAAAAAACACAACATAGATGTCATAAGTACTAGCAGGCGGCATCAATTGAAAACATTACTAGGCTCTGCGAAAGATAAAAAAATAAAAACAGATAAAAGCGGAATCTACAAAATATCATGCAACAAATGTGAGAAAATATATATTGGACAGGCAAAGAGATTAGCAACAGTAAGATTTCAAGAACACCTAAGCAGAGTAAAAATTTGCTAAGAAGACAGGTAAAATATCCAATTTCAAATCTACTGTAGCAGAACACATCGCAATCGAGGAACATGACATCAACATAGATGACCTGGAAGTAATCAAAGAAATCAACGACACCAGAAAACTAGATGTTTGCGAAAGTCTGGAAATCATAAAACAACCGTCAGCTACCCTTCTAAATAGTGATCACGGTAATGGGTATACGTGGCTATTTAAATTCATAAGAAAATAAAAATATAAATCCTTTCTTTATCAGGTAGAATTAAGTAAATTTAAAATTTAATTTAATTTTGTAATTTAACTAAAAAAAAAAATAAAAAAAAAGTATATATAACTAATATAGCTCTTAATCAAACTTAATTACGCCAATACACTGAAGAAGGCAACATATTATTGCCGAAATATCGATATTTGTAAAATAGACAAATAAAGATTTTAGTAAAATAAAAGGAATTATGCGTTTTTCTTTCTTTTTAATTTAAGAATTTTACTACAAACAAAAAACTAAATTTAAATATATAAGCCAGTCATGTTTGCGGATGATTTAGCTATAATATATACAGAAGACAAACTTACCAATCTGCAAAACTCTATAAACCTCGACATGAGGATTATAGAGTCATGGTTGAGTAAACATAAACTTACCCTAAGCCTTAACAAAACCATATATATGATCTTCACGGTTGACGTATTCTTATATCCACCCTAATAACCAACCAACCAATGCCTACAAAATATATTTATTACAGTAAATTATAAAAAATTTTGTATGATTTTTATCTAGCTTCCTCGAATTTCGAGGATCCGGCAAAATCTAGTATATATTTATTTTTTATTTGTTGTTTTCTATTCTTCACCTAGATTTTACGTTTTTTTTTTCAGTATGGTCGATCTATTTTTTGATTTAATAAAGTTAAAAGAAAATAAACCGCTGTTTTTTTTTTATTTTTAAGAAGGAAATTATAGGTATGTATGTAATTAAGGCATCCTTAAGTTGCCTTGATGTAATAGTAATAATGCCAACATGGTGCTGTATTCCTCAACATGTCAATTCAAATATAGTAAAGAAAGAAACTTTTAATAAACATTCATTTTTTAACTTTAACATTATTTTCATAGTGAAGTCAAGACGAACATCTGAAATCCACAGCACAGATCCATTGATCTGGTCACTATAAAGGTACTGTAAATATACCACTTTGGTACCACATCACAACCGCCATGAATGAAAATAAATCTGAAATTTTTTTAGATAATATATTTCATGGATCTGACTTTTTATATGTAAAAACTACAAAAAAATTTTTATATTGAATGTTGTGACATCTATTGTAAGAAAAATGAAATTCAATTTATTTTTAAAAGCACTTATTATACTTTCCGATAATGGCGCTAGTATTGCTGTATAATTTTGTGGTGAATTATGTTCAATCGACAGATCCATGGTACATGGATCCAAAATGAATTTCAGATACATCGATTAATTCTACTGAATCCACACATTGTCGTCGAAAATCAAATGTCAAATTACGTTTTGAACTAATGTGTTTAAATGATATCATAACAAATAGTACGACACGACAAAATCAGCGACAAAAGTTTGATCAAAATTCAAAATTTGTAGTTGCCGCACTGCGACATTTCATTGTGACACTTCTAAGCCATTAAATTAAAAATGTTTTTGCAGTTATTTTTTTAATTTTTTTTCAAAATGAAAATGTCCCATTCATTTTCAATGTCGACAATCTAGGACGGCAATGTCGTGTCTTTTTCATCGGACTTTAGGCTTGAATTGAATGTTATTTAAAATGCCTTGGGGAAACTCATAAAGTGTCTTTTATTGACAAATGTCATTAATTACTAATACAAACTTTGTGACAAAATATTTTATTCAATAGTTTTAATAAATATGTGAAATATTTCATTTGATACATTTTGTTAATTCATTTTAAATGCATTTAATTATTTGTTCTATATGTACAATAAATAAAGGTTTCTCAATATAGTTATACATATAGTCATAATGTTAAACACTAGTGTCGCATCGAATTTAAAATTAATACAATATTTCGTATTCGCAGGCGCAATTGTTGAATGGCGCTGATGTTTTAAGAATTTTTTTATTTCGAGAATCGATCTAAATTTTTATGTTTGTCGTTTTTAATTCAAAATATAATCTATTCTTGTTGCTTGTTGGACATTTGTTTTTTATTCGACAAGTTTAATTAATTTGGTGTGATTTAATTTGATTTGAGTTAGGTTTTTTTAAAAGTTTAGATAACAAAAAGTACATAAAAAATAAATGAATTAAATACAGTTTTGTATTGGAAAAAAGGAATTAATTAAATTAAATCAATTTAATAATTATGGAAGAATCTAAGCCCGGGAATACTTTATTTAAAGTTCATGATGAAGCGGTTTCACATTTAATAGCTCTATTTCAATTTCACGATGAAGTTATTAAAGGAATGGAAAAAGAATTTACTGTAAATAGATAAAAAACAATATTAAAAACATATTTTTTAACTGAACATATTAATTTTAACATATTAAATTGAACTGTAATTTTAAATTGTATAATATGTGTAATTTTACAAGCAAATTAATTTTCAACCGAACAATATTTTAAAATTAACTTTAATATACCATTCTAAAGTGATTCAGAAAATTATAAAAACCCAATAATATACTTACTCTTTAGTTGAAATTTAATATTTTGTGATGTTCATTGCAGGATGATTTGGAAAAACTTGAAGAGACGTTGTACGATGGAATAGTTGGAGGTAATAAAGCTTTAGCTGGAGTCAAAACACCTCAGCAAAGTAAAAAGCGTTCAAAACGATTGACAGCTGTAGATGAAACCGAAAATGAAGGTAAAAAAAATTACAATAAAAATTTTAAATCTATTTTTTTAATTTTTTTTCAGAAAATACCAAACCACATGATAATTCTGAAAATGATTGTAATAAATCTACGAGACCTCAAAGAGCAGCAAAAATGAATTTAAATTTGGTAAATATTTTATATTAATATATTTTCCTTTGCAATGTTGAACATTTTGTAATGTAAGATTTATAAATTGTAGAAAGAACAAAAATTGACGCAAAAAATTAGACGTCCGTCTAACTTTGACCCTAATGAGCTTAATAATATATACTTAAAACAAGAAAAGATCGATATACCTGCAAAACCTGAAAGACTCAAAGAGAATCAAAGTTCAAATCCATCGCCTAAAATACACGCTGAAACAATGGAGGTTGATGAGCACGAAAAAGGTTCAAGTTCGGATGCTTCAATATTAATTGTCAATAAACAAAATGTGATTGTTGAAATTGAATCTGATGGTGAAGGTGACAAAATGCCCCCACCATTAGCACCACCTCTAAAGAAACGTAAATATATTCAAAATAATTAAAAATAATAATTTAAAGGAAAATATTTTCAGGTGGTCCTAAAAAGAAACATTCACAGGAATCATTAGAATTAGATGAGAAGAAACCTATTAAAAGTGAAAAAATTAGTTTAACTATCTCTGATATATCTTCGGTATGCAAATTCAACTGAATTTTAAGAGACTTACATCTTTTTTAATTATATCTTTTCATTTTGTTTTCGCTTCATTTTAGAAAAAAGCAGGAACGGATTCTGATTTGTCTCTAGAATCTGCACCTACAGCCAAAACACAAAAAAAGAAAGGAAAGAAAGCTAAGCACATACCAAAACCAATTCTAATAAAGGAAGAGAAATTGAGCCTGCCAAACAGTGATTTAGAAGCACCTAGAGGCAAAGATTCAAATTCTAAAACTACTCGCAAGTCACAAAAATCTAACCGCAATGGAAGTTTTGAATCAGTTTATGAAGATGCAATTCCATCTTTACCAGAACAAACAGAAACACTTAATAAAATTATTGGTGAAGAAATCACTTCACCGGTGGAAATAATTTCTGAAATCGTGCAATCAGAGATTAATTATGATTTAGCAAATAGCAAAACTCCAGTTTTGGATCAAACACAAACTCAAAGAAGTTCAGATAAAGTTATTGATTCAACTTTTGTTTCAGCTAAAGATATACCTTCAGTAGCTGATAATATAGTTTTACCAATGACTGACTCAACTTTTGTTACAAATACAACTGTTACTTATTCACAACAAACCTTTGTTATGGAAGAAAAAGATTCCAATTCATATGACATACAAAAAATTAAACAGGAAAATCTTATAGGACAAAATTCAGATACAACTTTCGATGTACGTTCTAATCCTGAAATAAATCCTAGTGATACATATGTTCGAGCTAGTATTATGACAGAAGATAATTCTCAAGAAGAAGATGAAGAGATTGAAAAACAAATTCCAAATATAAAGTACAAACCAGGACCAAAATCTAAGTTGAACAAAAATCAAATTTTCAAGTAAGTTTAAATTTATTTGTTTTTATATTAAAAACTCTAAATTAACTAAAATATTTTCTTTTTTCATTTTTATTTTTTAGTCCTTTTATTCAAAGTCCATTAAAAAAGAGAGTAGAAGCATTTGAAAAAGTGGCTGCAAATGCTATTGAACAAAATCCACCACAAAGGCAAACAAGAACAAAAACTAGAGCGAAACAAAAGAAAAATGATGAAAAATCTGAAATTGAGAATAAGGTATTGAGAACACCAGTTTTATGTAATAAAGTTTAATTAATAATTTATATTCCCCTAGGTAATTACAGCATTAAAGGAAACGTCAAAAACCATTACTCCAACTATCGGTCGCAATTTTAGTCGCATTTTAACTCCAACACAATCCTCTTCGATTATTACTCCAACAATAGGTGGATTAGTTAAAAAGATGCCAAATAGTGAATCAAAAATTATCGGTATTAAAAAGGCTTTGACTTCAGTTGCAAAAACTTCAGCAGATCTACCAAGATCTCGTGATAATAGTACTGAACGTGGATATTTAAAATTTCAACAAATGGTTGAAGAGAAAAAGAAAAAGAGAGAAGAAAAACAACAACAGGCTTCTTATGCAAGAGAACAAAAAGAGAAGGAACGTGCTGACCGCTTAAAACGTCTAATGGAAGAGCGGGAAGAAAAAAAAAGAGTTGCAGAGCAAAAACGTCATCTAGAAGAAATCGAAAAGGCTCTTAAAATATCTGAAGAGAAAAATGAACAAAAACGTAGATTAGAAAAACAAAAACTATTGGAAAAACAAAAGTTACTTGAAAAACAAGCAGCTGCAGTTGCAGCTAAAAAAGAACGTGAAATGTTGGAAAATTTAAAAATTCAGAAAGCAAAGGAACAAATGCAATTAAAATATCTGAAAAATCAAAAACTATGTCAAAATAAAGCAAAAGATGCAGTACAGTATAATTTCGAGATGTTACAAACGGATGATGAAACTGATCAAGAAGAAGATATTCCAAAAAAGAGACCACCATTACCAGAATGGAGTGAAAGTAAGTATAAAAGGTTCGTAATAAAACGTTATAAAAAATTTTTTTTTGTTTTGCATTTTAGAACACGTACGAAAAGAAGCACTTGAAGCACAAGCATTTTTACCAGTGCATATAACAGATACATTCTTTTCAGTACAACCTTTAACACCAGATTTAAGAGAAATTTTCCCATCTATTGATTCTAGATATTGTAGACGAAATTCAAGTGTTTATTGGTCAACACCACCTCGTTATTCACAATTACCAAAATATTAATTATTATTAATAAATATTGATATATTTATTAAAAGATTTGAAATCAAGGTACTAAATTAATTTGTTAAATGCAATGATTTTGATTTTTTTTTTAAACAATAGAATAGAAAATCAATATTTGCTATTCTACTTTCGATTATTATTTCAATAAAAAAATTGAAATTATAATTATATTTTATTTAAACTTATAAGTATTCTTTGTTTTAAGCTGTGTAATGTATTTTAGCGTTTTAGGCATTTATATTACATATAAATAATTATTTCTTGTTAAACAAACTTAAAATTGATATATTAATTTTAAAATAACTAATTTGCCAACAAGCGTTTTCTAATTTCACTTAATTTTGAAAGAAGCGAGAACTTATTGTGTAAAAGGTTATAATTATTTAGTAGTGTTAAGTAACTTATTTTTAAAGAAAAATTCTGTAATCCCCTTAAATGTGTAAACGTTGAGACAAAATAATTAGGAAAAATTAGTTTCAAATAAGTATTTTTTTGATTCGGGGAAATAAAAATTCAAATTTTATATGCAAACAATGTTTTTTGAATATATTTTGAATTTTATTTTTTTTTTAATAAATTGTCTTGCAACATCTTCATGAATCAAAAAATATTTGCAATCATTAATACATACAAGATAAAATATGTAATATAATTGAAAAATAAAATAAATTGATAAAAAACTAATCAGGGCATTCAAATACATTCAAATCAAATATTTTCTTAAAATTTCAAATTCGATTGAATTAAATTTGTAGTTTAAAATTGATAATCTTAAATTTTTATTCCCAATATATTCATTAGTTATTTTTAATATTGTAAGGAAAATTTAATCTAAAAAAAAAATGTAATTAAAATAATTTAAAAATAAAAACATCGTTAAATTTAATTCTTATCAATGGACTAATAAAGCCACAATATATAAAAATTATGTTTTTCAATAAATTAGGGTTTAAAGCTTGAGGCTTAAGTTTGGTCAGTTAGATTGATTCAAAGAGCTAAAAACAAATTTATACTGGTAGCTCAACTCTCCCTAAAAAGGCTGGGCACTCGAATATGTTGAAAACTACATACTAACAACAAACGAAGGACACAGATGTCATCAACAGACTATGCATGAAAGTGGTTAAATAACCAGAAAAACCTAGATTAGAATATTGAAATCTTGGGTTAACTCTCTTCGGTATATCAGCTAAACTTGGATTACAACAAATAAGATAAATCCAAAGTTTTAAGTATTCGCCCAGTTTTAAGTATTGACCCAACACCATCAATAATAAGGGCTTATATGACAGCTAAAGGGTGAAAAACCAGCAATGAACCGGTAAAATATTTGTATTTAATAACACTATTTTCATTATATAAATTAAGTTGTCTATTTAAAAAATAGTTTAAAATTAAAAATTGTTTCGATACAATTTTTCAAAAAAAAAAAAAGAATATTTTCTTTGCTTTCATTTTAACGAAAATTTAGTTTTACAATTACCTTTACAATTTACAAATATTTTCTATTTCATTTCTATTTAATGTTTAAGAAAGGTATATCAGTTTTTCTAATTTAAAATTTTTCTTAGAAAATAGATTCAGTTGTACGGGCGGTTATATCAACCCATCCGGTGTTATAGTTTATTTTAAAATAAATTTTATGATTATCATTCAAAACAGATAATTTTATAAATAAATAATGTATATGTATTATACTGTGTATAGAGTAGTGGTAAAAAAAATTAAATTATTCGAGATTTAAAAAAAGGACACTATTCATGCTTCATATAATCTAAGAAATTTTATATATATTTTTTTATTTCTATATTGCTATCCTTTGAAAAAAACAGGATGTACCATTATTCATTGCTGACAGAGTAATTTAATTTAAAAAAATTATACGTTTAATATTTAACATACTCATTTTGTCGTCCATCTATGATTTAAAACAATTTAATACAATTAATGTAAAACAATTTTAGTTACTTTAATAGTTTACAATTACAACAACAACAACAACAAAATAACAAAAAAATTGTTATTTACAAAAATCAATTACAATTTCAAATTAAAAATAAATAAAATTTCATTGAAAAAATCCTTGAAATCCTCCTGTAAATGAATAATCTTTGTGTAAAAGAAACCATACACACATTATAGTCATACACAAGATGGATAATAGAATTTAATTTCTTGTTTTTGTTTTATTCTTAAATATATTTTGTTATTCATTTATTTTATATTACCCTTTTTCTTTAAATTTTATTTGGTCATCTCCCCTCTTTTGTAAATGATTTAGTTTAAAAAGAATAAGTAAACATTTTAAAGGTTTGGCAAAATGACCATTTTAACAAGGACATTTTATTTAGTGTCCACACTAAATGAAAATGTGTTTCATGTTGTTTATATTTTATTATTATCATTATTTTTTTTTCTTATTTTGAAATTCTATTTTTGTACACATTTTTATTTTCTTACATACATATTTAGAATTATTTCTTAAAACGTAACTTGAGAACACAAGATATACAGAAAGATTTCTTCACTTCAAATAAAACTCTTCTTGTCATACACTTATAATAACATATAGAGACATTGGGTGAGGTGTGGGATGGTCGGTTCGGTTAAGGGAATAAAGTAAGAATTGAAATGTAAAGAGTGTGAATATTTGTGATAGAAATAGAAATGTGGTATGTATGATTAGTTTTTTTTTATAAATTATATAATAAAGATCTGTTACTTTAGTAGTTTTAAAGTGATAAATAACCACAGATACAAAAAAGTAGTTTATATATTTCTAGTAGATAATTTAAAGGTATACGATAGACGCATATAAAGAGAATTTTGTGAAAGGATAAAAAAAAATATTAATCTGGGAATGAATATAATATATATCGTACATACAACATACTACTCAGTTGCATAAAAGTTCGCCCAGCCAAAAGCGTGGGGAAAGAAGTGGTCTGCAGTCAATCTGCATATTCTGAATTTATGAAAACACTTGTCAGATTTTCTGAATACTATTCATAAATCCAAACTGTCAGTCTACTGGGCCTCAATTTTACAGAATAAATTTTTAGTATGCAGAAACATTTTTGAAGTAGTAGTTTTTAGTTGTTTTTGATATTGCAGTTTTTTATTTTGATATTTAAAAAAATCGTTATGTAAAAAATGTAAATACTCCATATTTTTTAATATAAGCATGTATTATGTATTACAAAAACTTTAAATAAAAAATTTATTGTTTATACAAGTAGTGAATCCAAATTAAGTACAAATAGTCAACACCACTTTTAAAATTGTTAATTTCTAGGAGAACGATTTTAAAAGTGGAAAATATAAAAAAAACATTTGAAATAAGACATTGAATGAACAGAAACAGAAACTCAGTATTTAAAAGTTTCTTACACATTTGTAGACTGACATTTTCTCATATACTAGCTAATTTCTTTTTCAAACTAAAAAAATTGTTCGGATATCGGAGGATTTGTTTTCAATTCAGATTTGATTTTTTCCCTTTATGTCTCTCTCTATTGGAGAGAAATCATGATGGGTGCTTGCTTTTTAATTCTTAATTCTTTTGGGTGTATGATAATGTGGCTTCATCTTGTTGAAAACTAAACTCTTTTCTTTACTTCTACTTTTACTTTATTGCAGTTTGTTTATTAATGGTAATAAATTATTTTCCAAAATAAATATTTAGCTGCCTTAACAAAATACAAATCTCCTCCTCCTTTATTTACTTTTAACTCCTTTATTTATTTATTTTATTTCTTGTTTAGATCACACAGATTATATTTAAATCTTAATCTAAAAAAGAAAGTAATTAATAAAATTATTCTAAACTAAAGTAATCGTCAACTATTTACAAAAGAAAAGAAAGAAGTATAAGTGAAAACTAGAATTATGCATTGACAAAGGGTTTCAATTTCAAAGTATATTATGATGATGAGATCTTATGATTTATGAAAAATTATGGTAGATTTTTTTTTTAACGATATTTTCTTTATTGAAGTTCTAACTAAAAAATTTAATTACAAGAAAAATGCAGCAATAAAGTTTTTTTTAAGATCTTTTCCCCTTAGTGAAACATCTATGTAACCATTATGTTACTTTTATATTTATTAGTTAACATAAACATCCTATCAATTGGTTTATATTCCTCTTAATTCGTCCGATGAGAAATGTTCACTGAACGAAACCGTGTACTGGCATTATTATAGGCATTCACCCACCATACTTTTAATATACCCTTAATAGATTTCGTCTTTCAGAACTTGTAATATGAAGCTAATATAAAAAAAGTAGCTTTAAGGGATATTTACATGGAGGTATAATAATTGTCCTCTTATCAATCTACTCAGGGTAGATTACTTACTTAAATAATATCTGAGGAATTTCTTCTGAATTGACTTAATTCTAGCAATGTAATATGAAAATTATATAGTGTGATGATCTCACTTGATATAATAAAATATTAAAAAGTTAACTTAAACCTTGCCATCAGTTAGCGTAGAGGCAGAGAGGAGTAAGCGCAACTTCTTAACATCTATTGTATTTCTCCTGTAAGTCTTAGTTTTCTCAAACGTATAAAAAAATATTTAATATTTCTCCAGGATCGTGTAAATTTTCTGCCAACACTAAATATTAATTGTGTTATATTGCATCAAATGTAGAGTTTTCCGATGTGTATGAATGTGCTTACTTAATAAGTATTTGTATCTCTAAAAGCTCACAAAACACTTTACATTTTTATTTAATAATATTTACATTTCGTTTTTGTATTTTCATATTTTGAATTATTATTTATTTTTCTTTTGCATCAATAAATTTTTTTGGTCGCCACCTCGCCACATACATAATGTTGTCTTACATACAAAGTACAAATTATTTTTATTATAATAATAAATAATTATTCCAGCTGCTCGACAACCAAAATATTATAAAACCTTTAGAATTGGTCTTATCATCGTCTTATATATTGTATGTAAGAAAAATTAAAGAAGACAGCAATTTGGTGAATGACATACAAAAACCTAAATAACATTATTTATTACACTTAATATAATAAATTGCATTAATGAAGAAGAGATGGATTAAGTGGGTAAAAATCCTCCACGTGATATCTTTTAGAAAACAAGCTTACTTTTACAAATCTAACAATAGACCTGATTCAATTGTCAATACAGTAAATATCTGCTCAATATTCGATTTACACTTTTCGGAGTCATCTATTTAATTTTTTTCTGTATCACTTGTTGCGTCTATTAAAGATTCTAATAAAATATATCAAGATCAATTTAATTTTCTTATATCTATTTTTAAGCGGCTTAGATCATAATTATTATACTTTTAGTACTACACTGTTAATAATTCAAATTTAAAAATTTTAATTCTTTATATTATACAAAAACGAAATAGTACGATAGCCTGTTATAGCTCATACAGTGAATGTCCAGGGTTTTTACTGTTCTATTTTTCATTTCGGTTTTTTTTGTTTTGTTTTTTTTTTATCTATTTCATCACTTTTTTATATTTTTTATACCTATAATAAGAAAATGAAAGAAAAGAAATGTATTTATATAGAAAATGAAATACGAAAAAAAGGACATTTAAAGATAAAGTGATAGACTTCATGTTTTTTATTTTAATATTTATCTTAACGGTAAAAATAAATATTGTTTTTTTTTTTTTTTATTTTCATTTACAAAAAGTCCAGTTTAGGTTATTATGATATGCCTATATATATAGGTACTGAAATTATTGTAAGTTAAAAAACAAAAATATAGAATATACAGGGTGTATTTCAGTATTTCGACAGTCAATAATATGGGAGAAGAAAAATTATGAGAGCAGAATGATATTGGTTGATGAGGGGTTAGGTATCGTTAGCAGACTTTACTGGTTTTTGAATAATGATTATTTCTTCAACTTTCCACATACTATAATAGGTATATGTATGTACATAGATTTAATTTTAATAGAGACATACATTATAAATACCAAGAGTGTAAGAGGTTTTTTTTTTGGTAAATTTTCCAGAAGATTTGAAGTTTTTCAATCGAATACTGGGATTTTATTTAATTTCAGGTTTTTAATTCGAATTATTAAAGGAATATTTATATCGTTATGGTGATTTATTTCATATAGTAGATCAGTATTTATCGAATAAGATTGAAAAATTCAGAGAAATAATCACCTCATGAACCATCATTATCCACCACCCCTTTACCCATGACCCACATTATTGTTTTGAGTAACGCCAAATGTACTAGTAGCTTATTTTATCGAATAATTTGTTTGTTAAATAGTAATAATCCAGATGGATTATTATCACAAGCCTATATTTCATTTACCTGTTATTTGCAGAATTATTTGATTTTCATTCAAATTATAGCTAAGGCTAAATTGATATTTGAATGCATTACTACTTCCTCTCCTCATTTCTGATGAACATTGCCTATATAAATATTTTCATAATCCATATGAAAATATTTATATAGGCAATGTTCATCATTATGATCCATATCAGTTCCGAACACTAATTACATATTATATGCACAATTTATGGGTTGACTTTGATTATATTAGTATTTTTTGGATTCATGCATTTTATAATGCATATAATGCATATTTTTGGATTCATGCATTTTTTGAATTCATACAAAGGTATTCAATAGCGGCCACGCATAGAAATAAATTAATTAAATATTATGTATAAAGAAGATGTTTCGTATTTTGTACCCAATAATGGCTATGAAATGAAATGCAAGTGAACGATACTACAGGCGAGTATTACCCTCGCATTCACATATCTGTCATTCCATTTCTTTATTTCTCTGTTCAGTTCCTGACTTTTATTATTCCGCTTTTGGTTGGATCATGGGTTTTGTGGCATCTTTTATAAAAAGTAAATAATAAGTGTATTTTTTTTAGGCCCGAGCAGAGCATATTATGTATAAAGATACAAACTGCAAAGAATTTTACAATGAAATAAAATGTGGTAATACATTTTTGATAGAAGTAATTAACTCAAATCGACAAATTATGAAACAGAGGCATGTAGAATTGAAATATTGTGATTTGTTGCTGAAATAAATTTATATTATGTTTAATATATAAAGTACTAGGGGCCCCTGTTGAGTAATTATATTTCAAGTTGAAGTCAAATTTAAAGTTTTAAAAAAAACAGTAATTTACGTACTGACATAGACTTCGCACGATATAGCAGAAACCACTCGTGTTTAATAAAAAGTTTTGTGATTAGTAAGTTTTATTTAGGACCCATAAATACACGTCCCTCATATACTGCTTCGTTTCCGATATATTCCCTATAGTAAGAAGCATTTAGTGATAAAATTACTAAAAATAAAAAGTTTTGTTATTAAAGAGGTACGTATATATATACCTACCTAATACATAATTTTAATAAAAACTATATTATTACTACAAATAACAAAAATTTAGAAACAGTTACTTAAAAAGATAAAAATGAAGATGTCAAGTGACCTACTATATCAAAATGAAGTACTCTAACTCTACTATATAAAAATAAATTTGCTCGTCATATGAACAATTCAACTGATTTTTTTTGTTTTTGCTTTTTTATATTTTTTATTTGAGTTGAATTTGTTTCTTTGTTTTTTTTTTGGCATATGTACATAGATTCATTTGCAAGTACATAATATAAAATATAATAACTGATTTGTTTACTTTTGTTTATTATTTTCATAATATCTCACATATGCACAATGTATTTGTTGAATAATAAAATCATATGAGTACAAAATTTTCAACTGTGTGCGCATTTTTGTTTTATATACAATCTTATATATTATATATATTAGAAATTCATTAAGGAGTATGAGAATCGAAATAAAATAAAAAGGTGTCTACTGCGCAGGACCTTAAATGCTTGTCAATTATAATTATAGATATTATATTAATATAAAACATAATTAATTTATATAAAATATTTTTAATGTTATGTGTTCTGATTTTATGAAGAAAAAAACTGATGAAATAAAGTCTTATTTATCAATTTATTTTAACAGTTGATCCTACAGATAAAACTGCAGGTAAGTTTTATAGGTTCTTTTCCTTTTCGAAATGTGGACGTTTTTTATTAAATTATATTAATTATTTGGTATATATTTTTTGTATACATATATATTTTAATTTTATATTATACCTTTCTCTTTTTGTCCTCTTTTTTCCGAAAAAGCTCTCTTTTTAAACTTTCCCCTTCTGGCAACCCTACTTGACAGTAAGTAAGGTAGAATCACCTTTTTGTGTTTAATTAAATACGGTACTGCAAGCTTATACTACAATATCTACAATAATATTTCGAGTGTGTATTTAAAAAACTGCTGGCTCTACTCATTACATGTGGAAAACTACTGCTATTTTCAGGAACTTATCTTTCTTGAATGGAATAGGTCCGTTTTATTTAATTTGTTACCAGACTATAATCTCAATTATTTTTTATCATTTATTTTATCCCAATGACAAAGGGTAACCTGGACCAGGTCGAAAAACCCATTAAGGTGATCTACCTACTGCGCCACCCAGTTGAAAAATTCAGATTTAAGTAGAGTAAGAAGTCAACGTATCTTTTAATCCTTTTTTTTACCTATGTCCCTTGTGAAAACAGAAATTTAAAAGGATATCACGTATTCTATTTATTTTCGTACTACATTATAATTATAAGAAAGTAACGTAAACCAATTTTTTAAATTGAATTATAATTGCGATAGTGCATTACTGTACCTATTTACACTTACACTTATTACTATAATAATTATAAAGAAATAGTGTTGATACACAACAAAAGATTTATTAAAACATATAATTAGCCGAGCTCTATCGTATTTTTTTATTAACGCAGAGCGCTCAGAACTTAAATAATTGCACTCTGCTCTATATGCTCGCTATATATGCTCAGAGCATGGTTCTATAGTTTAACAAAAATACGTCCACTCTTTAAATATCACAAATAAGAAAATATTTCCCTCGTAATTGTCACACATATCTTTTTCTTTATTTCGAATTTTCCAAAAAATGTGTTTTGTTTTCATTATTGACCATTCTACAGAAATGAACCACCCTATATAATAATATATATATATATATATGTATATTACTTCTATACAAACTAATATATATAGTATAACATATATTTATATTAAGAATATGACTATTTGGATTTTCTTCTACTTATTCCTCTTTAGCATATATAACAAAATAGAAAGAGTTATTTAAATATTTTAGAATCATATTTTACAAGGATTTCCATTTTATTTTAGAAATGATAAATAGAAATCCTTTTATGTGTATCATAAGTTTCTATATTTATTTATTTTATTTTATTTTATCTTTTTTTTATTTTTGTTCGCTCCTGCAAGTCTTTTTTATAAGCTGTTTATATGAAAATAAGAATAAAAAATGATAGAAAACAAAAAAAAAAAACAACAAAACAAGCAAAAATGAACAGTTTAGTATAGTTTTAAGTGACTATTTTGGGAATATAGATTTCTCTATAAAAGGACAACACTGAGCGAGGACATGTATAATTTATATTATATTTATATGCACACATATATGTATGTATGTTACAATAGTACAAAATTAAAAAAACAAAAACAAAAAAATAAATAAATAAATGAGCAAATAAACAATTTTACATTGTCATTATTAAAGAGTTTTGCTTCCTTCTTAAACTTCTTCTCACCAATTTCCATTACACTATGGCAGACTTTATACATTTTTTTTTTATATTTTTTTTATTATTTTTTCTTTTTTAATAATAAGATTATAAGTCAAAAGTGTTTATTTATTTCATTTTTTATTATAGTAAAACAAAAATGAAGATTCATATACTTAAGAGCTTAAAAAAATTAGATTTTTATAGTTTATATTTTGAAATTACTTTAGCAGAGTTTAAAAGACATTGAAATATTATCACTATTTGTATATAGATTTTAAATACATAGTTATTATGTTGATGTTGGAATAACCTTAAGATAATATGTTATGTAAAAGAAAAAAAGTCCTTGATTTGACATATATATAATCAGGATTATAATATACATATATATATATACATATGTACATAGTTATTATTTTGAATATCTGGTAAGCAAAGATTTTTTGTTTATCGAAATATAAGTGAAAAAGTAAAAGAAAAAAAAAATAATAATGAGGAATGTTTCATATGATTTTAAATTTCAATTTTTAAATATTTTCCGGTTAAATATAACGGTAATTAATTTTAATTTTAATTTTTGTTAATAGAAGATTCACATTTTCACTTTTTTGAAGGAACTAAGAAAGAGACCGAAGATTACAACTTTCAACATTAACAAATTACAACACTTTCATTATCAAATAGTTAAGACTTAAATATCCTGCCTGGTATATACTGATTACTAAAAATCTCTAAGTAATTTTAAGTGTAAAATCAAAACTCTATTTTTGTATTCACTTAGCTCCCTCATTAGTTACTTTTCTTTAACCCATATCTGATTCTCAATTTTTATTAATGAAAAAATAGAAAATTAAATTTTTTTAAACCATTTTCTTGACCATTTTTCATTTTCCAATATGTACCCATTGTGTACTACTAAAACTACTAACTACCATGGTCTACTACTAAAACTAAAACTACTTTTTATACTTTCGTATCGTTGCCTGTATAGTTTGATGAAACTATGAAAGAAGAAAAGGTGAAAAGTGACGAACATTGTATAGAACAAATCGAATGTGAATAAATTCAATTATCTTGGTAAGCATCGTAACATCAGCTGGAGGTGCAAAACTGAATATTGAAGCTCGTATCAGTACAACCCCTATTGCTTTCGGTATGCTCTTAAAAATATAGCAATCAAACAACATATGTCAGGCTTCAATCCAAATATAGTTTGCTAGGAACTGACTGCCTAAGTCATAGGAGACATA
Organism: Argyra leucocephala; assembly: GCA_963942445.1. Classification (NCBI taxonomy): domain Eukaryota; kingdom Metazoa; phylum Arthropoda; class Insecta; order Diptera; family Dolichopodidae; genus Argyra; species Argyra leucocephala. The sequence goes on along the minus strand of OZ012681.1, from coordinate 63,289,407 downwards.
ACATAGGAGGTACATATACATATATAATATTCAGCACGATTTTAAAATTTTTTTTTTTTTATTTATTTATTTTTATCCATGCACAATTTTAAAAACTTATACTAATGATTTTAATATGAATACAATACAATATTAGCGTACATAATTAAGATAAGTTTTATATTTCAATTAATGTTTATTTGTATTATACATAATATATTTGCTTAATTTAATTGTGAGGACAATTGTACTATACTTTAGTGGAATTTACCTCTAGTGACGTATAGTATTTATAAAATTCTAAAAAATAAGTCAATTTGTGTGGGGTAAACCTATTTTGCTTTATTGAAAATATATAATTTTGTAATTTTGTGTAATTTTGTGTGGGGTATAATTTGTTTAATTAATTGTTCTGATTTTCATTTTTACTTTAAACATTTGCCGTTGGGAAAAGTGGAACAGCATAAATGTCGCAATATTTCCTTCCATATTAAACTAGAACGGAGAGCTTTGTAGTCGCAGTTAAATATGTTTTCGCAATGCGTTCCTTGAAGTCTAGTAGATTTTCCTTCAAAGTTATTCTTTTTAAATGCATTTTGACCAAATAGTCGGGGATATTTAGCTTTGTATGATTTATTTTGTCTCTAATTTCTGAAATTACTATCCAGTTAAAATCACTAATATCTTCATTTGACATTTCTGATTTATAGTTAAAGGAAACAGAATTGTAATTCTTTGTGACTGAACAAAGAGGCGGTATGTCCACAGAACGTTTAAGTGAAATTTGAAATTTATCTGCTTTAATTAGTATTCCAAAAAGTTCACAACACGATTTGATTCTAAAAATTTTTAAATCTTGAAATAATGGCCAACAACTAAATGTCCTATTTTTGTAGTGAATCACTTTTAGAATACATTTCTGGGCAGTGACTATAGACTGAAGTGAATTTAAGTAAGTTCCTCCTCACGAAGTAATTCCATATTGTAGTTTTGAGTTGACTAAAGCGTGATATATGTTAATAAGCAACTTCCTTGAACAATGGTTTCTAATTAAGTAGAATTTTCTAATAGTCATAATTAAATATTTGTGTAAATTATTAATATGTGGTTTCCAGTTTAAATTTTTATCTATATACACACCTAAATATTTAAAAGTTTCTACCGATTCTACTACAAAGCAATTTATTGAACACTTTATGTTAATTCCACATGAATGGAGACTTAGAGTAGAGCTCTCGCATTCTGCAGAATATCCATGTCGATATTAGAACGATTTTTTAAATTAAAAATAATCATTTTTGTTTTATTACTAATATTCAGTTTATGAAATTTAAACCAATGTTTTAACAAATCCATATCTAATTGCATGTTTTCTTTCAGAAGAACCAAATTTTTTTCTTTATAAGAAATAGAGCAATCGTCTGCAAAACCAGTGATAATACCATTAAACGGTTGAACAAATAAAGAGTTTATATAGACTAGAAATAAAATAGGACCTAATACTGAGCCTTTGGGGACTCCAATATTAACAGTCTTAACTTCACTAAACGTATTATTAATTTTAACTTTTTGCGTTCTATTTTGTAAATAAGACTCTAAAAATTGGAGCATGAAACCTCTAAAGCCAGCTCTTTCCAATTTACTAACAAGAATTTTGTGATTAATCATGTTGAAAGCTTTTGTAATATCAATGAACAGAGCCGCTGTTGCATTACCTTTACAATTCAGGCTGGAATACAATTCAGAACAGAGTTTTAAAATTGCGTCTTCCGTACTCTTACCTGAGCGAAAACCAAATTGGTTCAAATTAAGAAAATTTGTTTCCGTAAGGAAATCAATCATTCTTATTTTTATAAGATTTTCAAAAAGTTTTGCTAATGAGGGCAGAATAGAAATAGGTTTGTAGTGAGATACTTGTAATGGAATTAGTTCAGCTGATTTTAAGGAAGTTGGGAAAATACCAGAATATATTGATAAATTAAAAATATACTTTAAGATATCACTAATGTGGAAAACTATTGAGAAATGATTAAAAAATCTTCAGCTGTTATTAAATATTAAGAAAACAAAAAAAAATCTAAAATAAGTTTTACTTTTAATAACGAGAATAACTTTACATTTATTAAAAACACTTCCAAAAGTTAGGCCGAAAGTATCAAAGCTAAAAAGAACAACAGTTGTTAGTTAGTCTCAGTTGAACGTAAATTAAAACGTAATGGTTTTTTAATAGTTAAAACACTTAGTTGACGATCAAAAGAACTATACAGTTAGAATTTACTTCACGGAGCATTCTAGTGATTGGCTAGAATCCAATCCACAAAATGTATGGATTTAGTATTTTGATTTATTATAATTTTTTTCTTTATTTTTGTTTTATTTTATTCTAGCATACTAGTGATTAGAATCTACCATATTCAGTAGGGTGGAAGCGAATGTGGAACTGCGAATGTGGCTAGCGTCATACCAGAAAGGATTTGGTGAATAAAAGAGATATCTGCAATTATTCGACGATCAGCCAACGACGATCAGCTCTTTAAGACGAAAAGTTACTCAAAGCGAAACGTAAAAACTTTCGTTGAACCGATTCTATTCGGTTAATGTCAGTCAAGTAATGTGAAGACCACACTTGACTGGCATATTCAAGGGTAGGCCTTACATATGTAACATAAAGATGTGTCGTGAGGTAGGGATCAGAAAATTCTTTAGACCAACGTTTAATGAAACCTAAAGAAGAATTTGCTTTGCTCACTATTTTATCATAAAAGCTTAAAGCTCAGTTTAGGGTCAAGAGTTAACCCGAGGTCTATAATAGAATTCACTCTTGAAAGCAAACAGCCATTTAGTTGGTAGTTGAACCAAACTGTCCGTGCGGAATTTCTTCTAGAAAAGGTAATGACTTGGCAGTGAGAAGTGTTCAATTCAAGTCCATTTTTTGAACACCAAGAAGCAAAATTGTTAAAATCGTTTTGTAGCTCTAAGTAATCTGATGAGAAAGATATAGGAGTAAAAAGCTTTGAGTCATCAGCAAAACTAAGATGTTTATTACCTTGAGGAACACCAGAAGACACAGAGTATTGATCAGAAATCGCAGTTTTAAATAAAACTGAGTATTCCCGAGAAGAGAGATAAGACTCAAGCCAATTAAGGCTATGTGGTGAAAACCCTATAATATTGTGCTTCAGTAATATGATACTATGAGGAATTCTGTCAAACGCCTTACTTATGTCATTAAAGATGGTGTCAATTTGAAAACCTTTTCCATTGAGGTCGTTATCTTGAAGACAAAGTCAACCATATTGGTAGTTATTGACCTACGTCTTTGGAAACCATGTTGCTCAACACAAATAAAACGTTTACAATAATCATATAAGAACAGTTATATATTATACGCTCAAACAGTTTAGGAATACACGAGATTTTGACGATGGGTCTATAACTGGTGCATTCATTTTTGTAATCTTTTTTATGAACTGGAATAATGAAAGACTTTTTCCATAAACAGGGGAAAATGTCCGATTGAAGGGATAAATTCAACAGAAAAGAGATGGGACGCAGTAAGTTAATCATGCAGTCCTTAAGAAGGAACGGAGTAATGCCGTTTGGGCTGGAAGAAAAATCGTTTTTTAATAAAGAAATATGTTTCTACAACAATTCTGCAGTTATAAGAATGTTTTTGGTTTCAAAGTTAACACCTAGATTACTCTGAGAGAAATCATTTAGATTGCTAAAATAGATTTCATCAGGAGTGAAATTATTTCTTGAAAAAGTAGAGGAAAAAAAGGATGCAAAAAGATTCGCAATAGTAGTCGGATCATTAGAAGATCTTCCCATATTATTTAGAGTTGTAGGATATCCATCAGTTTTACGTTTAGTATTGATAAATTCATGAAACTTTTTCGGGTCAGAGAAAATACATGACTTCATTCTGATAAAATAAGACTTATAATTTCTGTCAAGTAGGGCTTTAAACTTTTCAAACAATTGGAAATAAATGAGAGAGTCAGAATGGAGTTTGGATTTGAGAAATTTGTTCCATGCAGCATTCCTTCAATTTCGTAAAGAACGAATATTGTTGTCATATCAATTAAGGAGGTGACAAATTTGTATTTTTTATAGGCTCATAAGGAACTGACATAGAGATACATTCAAATAGACGGATATAAAATTCGTTGAGACAACATAGTTGATATCATTTATATTGATATTGTTAATAATTTTAACTACCTATGCTTAGTTATATTATAATAAGTTAAAGTGGATTGAACATCTAGATCACATAATAAAAAAAAAATACGCCATATTATGTTTTCATGCTAAGAAGGATGTGAAAGAAAATTTTATTTTAAATCGTGTTGTAGATATACATCAACACAACACTACAAATAAGTCAAATTTTTATTTTAAGTTTATTTAGAAGAAGTAGTAAAAAAAAACAACTGCTTATAATTGTTTGAGAATTTTTAATGAGTTGTTATTTGAATTAAGAAATGTAAATAATATTATAAGCTATTTCAAAAAGTAAATTAAAAATTATTGATAAATGTCAGTAATTGAAATTACTTATTTCAAATATGTAGATTTGAATTCGCTTAGTTATAATTTACTAAAAATTTATTATAAATTATTTGTAGAAATCTAATCTAAGTAATTAACAAATTGAATTATAAATATAAATATTGTCACTTTAATTTAATATACATATGTACATACATTATGTAAAAAATTATTAAGCCAGACAGCTAACGCTATAAGGATTTCAAATAAATAAAATAATATATATACAAAAAAAAAAGTTCAACATCCCCAATACTCCAAGCGTACATCAACAGATGCCTTCGACACATTTTAAACATTGATTGACCACAAACAAAACACTAGCAAAATATAAAAACAAATAGACGGGAAATTCCAACAGAAGAAATGGTATTTGATCGGAAATACTCTGAATAAACCTGACAACAACACATCGTGAAATAATATTTAGAAGTGAATCTTCTGGGTACACGGCGTGTCAGAAGGTTTAGAAAAACATGGAAAACTCTTAAACAAAACCATAACCCAACAAAAAACGTGACTTCAATCGAAGAGCTTAACCGCAGATGGAAAACGATGGAACGACTATATTTCGGCCCTATGCCCCACTGATGGACTTACATGGTCATGTATTTTACGAATCGTATACTTTACCCAGTTATAACTATACCCGATAAACAAAATGTGTCGTAGAACGATGAAGGAACACAATGTGCTCCTATCCTCTTTTGTACCCAGCAGAAGAGGAAAATAATAAAACTATTTTTTTTTTGTTTTTCTTTTACTTGCTTTTTCATTTCTATAATAATTATCTACGTAGAACATAGTTTTTAAATCCCAGCAATAGCAAAAAGCTTGGTAACTATGACGACCGAATGCCATAAAATGCATAAAGTTTAATAGTATTCGGTTGACAAACTAATTTTTTATTGGGTTAGTTTGTTATTGTTTCTTTTCTTGTAAGTACTAAGCTAAGTGTGTAAATAAAAAACAAATTAATAAAAAATAAAATTATTCTTATAATTTTTAAAATAAATAGATAAAAGTTATAAATTGGATTGCAATAAAAGTTTAAAATACCAGGTATGTTGCCAATATTAATACAACTTTTTAAATGATTTTAGTTCTAAGTTGAAACTGTTTTTATTGTATTTCCAAGTAGATAATAAAAACTAATTCAAATAATACTGTTAGCAAATATGTGGACTAAAAGAGTAAGTTGTATACCAACTTTTCTTTGCAGTGTCCCTAAAGTGTTTCTGTTGTGTCCGTATTTTTACTTTTACAACTTTACTTATTTTATCGACTTTTCTTTCCAATGTCCCTAAAGTGTTTCTACTGTATTCTCCGTCCGTCGGAGTTTGAATCAAGTTTTGTAGAAAAATTCAAGGTTAGAATTTGAAGCAATATTTGTGTAGACACTTTCTCGATACTTGTGCTGTAAATATCAAAAAACACATGTGCCCGAAAAGTGTCGACATACACGTGACACTTTATTATAATGAGAGACACATGTGCCTGAACATTTGCGACCGTTTGAACCATTTTTATCCCTACTTGTGTTGTGAATGTGTTCCATGGGCACGGAACACATTCGCGACTTTTTAGAGGAACACTTTCGTCAAAATTGTTTACCGCGTATAAATTCAGGAGTACCCAAAGAAGCGTGATTGGTTGTATTTAGTACACAATCAATGATAAAGAAACTTATGATCAACTATTAGAACGTATATAGCATTACTATTTGTTAGTTTTCAAAAAATAGTCTAGTAAAGACTTAAATGGACAATATTTCACAAATATACATATATATTATACATGTGCAAAAACAGAAACAGTGAAATATCTTGGATTACAACTTAATTTGACTCTTAACTGAAAGCATCACAATAAGAAAAACAACAGGAAAATATATAGGAAAATAGTCGAAACTAAGCGTATATTCTAAACTCCAAATATTGAGTCTATGTTAAAAAGTCTAACTTGTTCATTATATATAGCGCTGTCAAAACAAGTTCCTCAGAATCATCACGAACGCATTCCACTAATGATTCAAATGAAGCCATCCACTGAGATCTGAAAACATAAAACATTACTGACATCATTAGGGCGTCATTATGCTCTCAAACAGATCAGATGAGATAAGAAGGTTGAAAAGGCTAAGACCCCACGATCTAGTAGGATAAAATAAAAATATTAGGGGGACAGAAATATTGATATCCTGCAAGCCCACACAAAATTTGCTTTTTAAGCACTGTTTAAATTTGGTAAAAATTTATTCAAAGATTGTACTGATTGTACTATAATAACCTAAAGGTTGTAAAAAAAAAAATGTACATTTAAATGAAATTGAAATCGTTTTGGAGATTTAAAAAAAAAAAATTACTTATGCATAAATTTAAAAAGTGTTTAGTAATCAAATTATACTCATTAAAATGCAATTGAATGCGTCTGAAAAAGTTTTATATTATTTTCTCTTATTTCTTTTTTAATAGATTAATGTACAATTTCTCATTTAAATACGTGTATTTACAAAGAACACATTCATATATGTATATGCATATAGTCATCTATTAATAGTAAATAAATATTAAAATTTTTGTACATGAGTAGTATATAAGATTTATATGTACATATATAATAATTTACAAGACATTTATTAGTGATTAACTCTCGAATTTTCACATTGAAGCATAATTTAAAAGGATCTTAAGGATTTTGATTTTATTGTTGTTATTATTTTCTTTGTTTTTTTTTTCTATTTTTTTATTGTCATAATTTGCCTCTAATCTATAGTAATAAAAATGACTTGCGTTGTTTAATATATGGTATACAAATCCAAGGATAAGAAATTAATGTTTAATCGAATTTTAATGACTTTTGAGAAATTTTCTTGTGAAAATCATGCACACACACATAATCTCGAATATCAGAAAATTTCATATATAAAATTGTGATTTTCAAAAGCAATTAAAATGCACTCGATAATAAATTGGAAAGTTCTTTTCTAGAAAACTGTTGATTGTATGAGTTTTTAGGTTGGTTTTTTTTTTTTAATATTCTACCAGTGATGTCAAGGACATTATAATAATTCAAGGATATTTCATTATTATAATGTTAGGAAAAATTTGAAATGCCTATTTTGCAACGCGTATATTAATAGAAACTTCATATAAATAGCAGACATTTTGATACAGAATGAATGAGAATGAAATATGCCGTAGGGTGGTGACAGATTGTTTAAAAATAATTTTTGGAACAAATTCTGGGAATTTTCGGAATTTTTATATCTTCAATTATTTTTTTAATTTTAGCATGAGTTGAGTGTAGATAATTTATGGTTAAATATGAAGAAGCGTGTATATGTGCCTAAAAACTACAAATTCAGGAGTACCCCAAGGAAGTGTGATTGGTTGTATTTAGTATACAATCAATTCGATCCTGTATTTATTATACATTGCTGATATTCCTAAGTCAATACATGATGCTAGCCAAATTTGCAAATGGTACTGCAAAATACTTGTCATCAAATAAAGATTGAAATATAGCATTGCAGAGGGATTAAACAAGCCCCTTTTCAAGAAGGATTAAACAAAATTCAACATGGGCTTAAAATCTAGAGAATAAACACTAATTAATACAAATCGGTACATATTACATTCACCACCAAAAGAAGCACATTTCCGCTGTTAACTTTGAACAACAAAAGCTATATATCCCAAGAAAATTCGGTAAGATATTTAGGCTTGCATCTGTATCGCAAACTAACGTGGAAAAAGCACATTTACAATCAAAACAATCATCTGAAAACCAAGTACAGGAATATCTTTTGGCTTAAAAAACATTTAGCGCTTGACAACAAACAATAAAGCAATCCTTTTTGTTTTAATTTTTATATATTATTAGCCAAAATTTAGGTCAAAAAAACCTTTCTACTTTCGTAAGGTTGGCTTTTGAAAAAAGGACTAGTTAAAGGAAAAAAGAGAAAGAAGTAGGAGACAAGTTCAGCGGGGTCTACGATCTATTGCCTAGACATGCTTATAATATGTGCGCAGTTGAATTATGGGGTACCATTCCCCTAAAGACTCTAACATTGTGATCCTGAAAATATTCTTAGTACAAGTTCGAACGGTAACAAAAATTAGTAAAACGTATTACAAAAAATTACTCTACACTTTCGAATATCATTCATTCATACAAGAAGATTGAAACGATTGAGGCCTCAACACTTTTTACGGCGATTAAAACAAATAGAAACAGAAAGACCAACATTGTAAAAATTTTATTTTATAAATTCTAAAAGCAAAAAATTCTGATGACAATACATTGCTCGAGCTTGTATCTTTCTTCGAAGCTTTTTCCAATTTTTTAATCTCCTGTAGCCGAGGTTAAATTTAAAAATAGACCCACTTTCTATAAAAGTTTTTATCGTAAAATACTGTAAAAGAAGTCACTTCTTCAAGGGTCGTATACTAAAAATGGTTCACTCTGAAGAATCATAAATATTGAACATAAAGCCAGTATTAATTTATTATTGTACAGGAAACCGATTCATATGAACAAGACAATTTTTATTTTTAATTTTTTTTTACTTATTATCTTTTATATGCATAGTAAATCTTGCATAGTAATTTATAGGATAAATGCTTTTTTTTTTCCTTACTACTCTTGGGAGCGTAGGGCTGTGACTTGACATTTCCATCGTACTCGATTTCTAGTACTATATATATGATAAATGTACTCATAGATTAAAAAATAAAAAATAAAACGTAATAATTTGTATGGTGTCCGTCCTTTTACCAAATTTTTCTTAACAAATGGACATTTCGCAAAATCTATTTCAAAAAATTAACATTTGGCAAAAAAAAATTTAACAAAATAAATACTTTACAAAAAAGCTTTCGCAACTGAACATTTTTTTTAAACAATTAAACACTTGACAATTTTAGTATCCATTTATAAAGGCTCTATGAAATTTAGATGGCGTTGTAATTTTAAATATATCATTTATAAGAGAAATTTCGGAGTTGGATTCAAAATCAGGGTATTCTTTTTTTGCTGAATATTGGGTTTACCGTCTACAGATATAAGTATAAGTATTTTCCCAGAATAAACCACGAAATATTGAAACCTAAGATTTTAATACACAAAAGTACTTTACTAAAGGGTTTTGTATTCTACAAACTCTTTTTACTTCTTGGAACTACAGTTCTCGCTTCTAAAAATTTCAGACAGCCGCTAACAAAACAAAATGTACTGAACATACTTAAATTTGTTGTTGTTCAACATTTGTTTGCCAAATAAATTTTTTGACAAAATATTCAAAGACCAAATGTCCAAAAGTGAAATTTGCCAAATGTACGGTATTCTATTTACATTAATTCTTTTTGATACAAATACAATGCCATCAAATAAAAACCAGAGGCGTTAATAAATTTTATTACCTCTTTTTACGTTCATCAACATCGCTATTCACTTTTGTCTGTAATTAAACAAAAAAAAAAAATTTTAAATTCTTCAATTAGTTTTAACTTTTTGAATAGATATTACGAAATTATTGCGAAATTATTATATATAGTTATTTAGATCTATTACCGAAATATATAGATTGATATTACGAAATTATAAGTTTTGTTATTACGCAATATTTTTCCCCCGGAAAATTTCTGATTTGATTTTGAGTATAACGTGGTTCAAATAACAGAAAATAAATTCAATTAAATTCGAAATAAGAACCCAAAAAATATAAACATTATAATCAGTTGAGAAATTGAAATCTTTCATGTCCTCTCACTTTATATAAATAATTGTAATATTGCCGTTATTATATAACATTAATGGTAAATTATACATATACACAATTAAAATCAAGCGGTTAACCCCAATATATCTTAACTAAATAATATACCTTTATTTCTCAAATCTGAATTGATTTAGATCACACACACACACACGCACAAACACATACGATATGAATCAATGAAGTGGGTGCCATACAACCCAACAAACCATGACAATCGTAAAATTATCGCGGAAGTATCCCCTAGAAGAATGTATTTGTTCGCCGCGAATTCATATTTTATTCTTCTGCAATTCATTAGTATTATGAAAAGGTTGATATCGCCGCGACAATCGTAAATTGAATCGCATTAGTTTCCCCCCGGGAAGAAGAAAATACGAATGTTTAGAAGAATAAATAGCGAATGTTTAGAAAAAGATAATATGAGTTCATATATGAAAGAAATGCGAATGCTTAGAAGAATAAAAATAGAATTTTTAGCAGAAGATAATATCTGTTCCAGGGACTTATAAACTATAGGGACCGTAAAACTAATAATTTCCAATAAAATTCATCAAAATTTAATTATTAATATTTATTTATTATAAATATTTAAGGTTTATTTTATTTTTTACATTTTTTTATACATTAAAAAATTTTGAAGTTTGTACTTAACACGAGCGCTTTAAAAAAATAACTGGAAATATTTTCACATACATACATATTATATGAAAAATAGATTCAAAATGGAGAAAACAAAAATAAACATTCTTTTAATGAAACGTAATTAATTCGCTTTTAATTCTTCCAGGCGAACATTCGCATAAAGTTCATCCGGGGGATTTGTATATGTTTCTTCTTAAAGAACACAGGTTTGTTGGGAATTCTAATGTTTTTTATTCAACATGTAAGTTTTATTTGAGTTTTAAATATTTTTTAATTCTTTCATTGAGTATTATTGCAGGACTATAAGCCATATTGAAAGCAAAAGATGTAATGTATTACATTGAATTTTACAAACCAAGAGTTCAGTACTTTATTTTTTCCTTTAATTATTTAGAAACTTGCTCAATTAAATCAAATTATATCACTGAATCTGTATAATGTGTATATATATAGGTAATAACTTTAAAGGTTTAAGAATAAAATTTTGTTTGCGTTTTTTTTTGTTGAAGTAAGTTGTTAATTTTTTGCAAGCCAACTTTATAGGTTCTTTTCCCTTTCGAGATTTGGGCCTTTATATTAAATTATTATTTCGTAAATATTTTTGTATTTTTATTAGTTATTAAATTATATTTGAACTGATGTGGTTGTATTGAAAATTACATTTCACCATTTGAATTTTTTTTACCACTCACCTACCGAGGCCACCAAAAGTTAATGATATTTTTTTTAATTCGAATGCAGCTCGAATTAATGCTTTGAACGTGTAGTTTGAATTAGTAGTTCATAGGCAGTTTTAGAATAGTTCAAATATAGTTTTAGTTATAGTTAAAATCAATGATTCAAGGTAACTATATATATATAGAGATATATTAAAATATTATAATAACACAGTATTTTATTAAAATCCTTGCCATCTGCATTTAACATTTAAGGTAAATAATGACACATTCTCACAAGCTCATTCCTTAAAAAAAATTTCAGAAGCTTACTAAGTGTCAATTTTATTTAATAAAAGATGGAACTATTAGACAATTTGGAAAATATGCTTAAATATGATATCAAACCGCAATCCACATGAACGGGTGAAAAAATGATATCGCAAACTATCGTTCAATAGCTATACTTTCAAGTATACCAAAACCATTTGAAGGTGTGGTGCATGATGGCTATATTATATAATGAATCTTCTTCTCTACTTGTTCCTAACCAACATGGTTTTATGAAAGGGAGATTAACCCATACCAAATGATTCAATAAATAAATGCTGGATGGAAGATGGCTGATAAGCTTCACCTCTCGAAAAGGTAGCGCGTTCCATGTTAATTCTGGTATCCGTTAAGAAAGCCCTTCTTGGTCAATTAGTCTTCATTATTTCCATCAAAGATATAGTATCGTTAATTAAGTAAATAGCATAGCAGCGTAATTATTATTTTGCTCCAAGATGACTTGAATGCCTTTCATGAGTTGGCGCAAAGTTAATAATTTAAAATCTTCACTTTTACCCTTAACACCAGTTTCTGTTAAATATACTTTCAGTGATAGTGTTATTAAAAGAGTACCCCACTTTAAGGACCTGCTGAGAGTTATTTTTGACGAAAAACTGTCTTTCAATTAACACCTCAATACAATTATTAATAAAGCGAACTCTGTGTTCATTCTATGTTCATTCTATGTTCACTTTAATATCTATACCAGATCATTATATATTTCTCTGGTTCGTGACGAAAATATAAATAAAGTTTGTTTTGATATCATAAACTTCAGAATAAATTGGTATAACTGAAAAATTAAAACATTTAGGAATTGAGGTCGTATTTGTGGCTTTATACACTTTCAATTCATGAAAATTCATGCCTTCAATTGAAGGTACTGGAATATATGTCAACATTTCAGATGGTGGTGGTACCTCGTTTTCATTCATAGCTTTCTGTAAGCAACCACCTTTTTCATAGATCTTACGGTTCAACTTTCCCAGTTAGTATTAAAGTCAAATTTTCAAGACGATAAAATTTTGCATGATATTTCTTGATTTTATCACTGTTGCAGCTTGTTCTTAAATTTTTCATTATTCCTCCAGTTTCTGAACTATAACCAAAATTTGGGTAAGAAAGTCTTAGCATTTCCAAATTGGCCCTAGATTCACCTGTATTTTCACGATCTTGCATTTCACAATAAACTACTCCACCATCTTCACCTTCACCAGAAATGTGATGAACTTCAGTTATAAATTCGGATACCGATAATACTGAATAAAGAATATGATCTAAGTAAATAGGCATTAATGTTAAAAATCCATCACTTCCAGCTGTAGTCATTGTATAGCATGTATGATCTGTATCGGCCCATGCGTTTGTTCCAGAAGCCAAGCAACGATTTGCTAAAAGGTCTAATACGACCTTATAGGGATATTTTTCAGAGCCTAAGAATATTAAATGTTCTAAGGTGTGTGGTAATACATCATCATCGTGAGCTTCAGTAGCTGCAAAGTAAAAAAAAACTCTTATATTATATTTTATGTTTATTTTAAATATATATTTTACCCAAAACAAATTTTATCCAATTACTACTGGACCGTCAACATCACAAACAACCACTTGTAATTCAGTTTTCTCTGATTTATATTTTTTTGCATCAACGAATCCATTGATTTTGGTATTAGTAATCAATTTAAATGAAGTCATATTTTATTTTGAAAATGAATGGAATTGCAAAATATTTATCCAAGAGTTCAATATATTGCAAAAATTATGAATCACTATTTAAAATCAATTTATTCCCACCAGTAATAGGGAATAGCACTACACTCAAGAATAAGAAAGGGTGTTGAGCTGCGTCCACATTCTCAGAGGCAAAAGAATCTCCAGTTGGCCTGTCGAATAATTTGCAGACCAGCTACTATGAATAAATAAATAAGAAATAACTTGTATTATGTATATATGTTCTCAGAGCTTTAATAAGCCTTCAATTTCGAAGCGAAATTTAAAACAGTAGTTGTTATGTACAGACACAAATGCATAAGCTTTAAGGAAAACTTTAAATAAAATTAAAAGACTATTAACAAAATATAATTGTACACTATATATTTCCTACAGTTATTAAGTGTTAATGTAATTACTTGAAATTTGGTATGTTAATGGTTGAAATTACACCTACATATATGTTGGTGGTCTGGTATGGTCTGCATTTCAATTAAAGAAGAACTCTCATTATGTCTTTGCCCCAATATTCAATACTTCTGAAATGAATATGAAAATTTAGTTAAATACAATTGTAAAACTGATTCTAGTTATAGGTTTTATAGGTATACAATATACTCGTATATAATAAAATTGCTTTTGTTTAAAAGTTTTATGCAAATTTTTATTCTATTCGTTGTGTAAGAGAGAGGAAGAAACAAAAGAAAAGTTTTATTTTACATATTTTTTTTTTCTTTTTGTTTTGGGTTACCAATTTTAGTTTTTTTTTTTTTATTTTGGTCAATTTTCGTATTTTTGTATTCTCTTATTGACCAATAATAACCATTATTATATTATATTACATGGTTTGCATAAGAATCCAAATTGGTTTCATAAAAGGTGTATTAGAGAAAAAGAGAATAAAGTCGGTTTAATGCATAATATGGAACAAAACAAAACACCAAAGTTAATGACATCCATTGTAACTGTATATAAGTTTTATAAAATTGTAAATAATATTAAATACAAAATGAATGGTAAAACAGTTTCATGTATATAGTGTTCCTATAGTATCCAATTACATCCTGAAATCTGAAAATAAAGTAAAACGAAACATTTGTAGTTTGTTTCTCTTTTACCTGTTTTTGGGTTTCTTCCTTTCATAAACCAAATATAAAAAAAAAAAAATATACAAACACTAGAAATTTCATTTTTAAATTTTATTTCCTCAGGTTTCTTTTGCTTTTTTCTACTGAACTTTTATTTTAAAAATACAGTTACAATACATCAACAATATACAGATCTACATATCTACTCTACTTACTATTATTTTAATGACAGCCGTACAATTAGAAATTACTAGACTACTTTTTATCTATAAACAAATAGAACTTTTGTGCTGTGGATACACATGATGTGGATAAATGTTGTATGGATACACATTTCGAGATAAGAAATGTAGCAACGACATCACAGACGCATGTAACATTTAAGATATAGTCCGTTGGAGTCGAAATAAACGAAGAAACTGGAGAGACCATCTATATAGAATGGCAGAAGGCTGACTGGCGAAGGTAGTAATAAATGGCCAAATCTATATCAAACGTTTACCAGGAAAACCTCTAACCATCCCATTCAAATGGTAGACTATCCAAAAAGTGTACAAATGCTGGACATCGTCATCACAAAATTGAAGAGAAAATATGTATATTGAAAAAAACAGGCACTAAATGCCTATTTTAAAGAAGATGAAGAAATTTTTACTTAATATACATTATTATGGCCAATTTTAAGATTGTTAAAGATTTCAAATGGAATTGTAAATTAAGCTCAAAATCTTCATGTTGTTGTAGCGCTGAAGAAAGTAAGTAAAGATTTTAAGCTTATTTATTTAAACATCAGCTTTACTTTCCACTTCAAGTATGTGTCTCTATTGTTTTTGTTTATTAATTTTATCCCAATGATACAAGGGTTCTGGGCCAAGTCAACAAACCAATAAAGCATGAAAGTCATCGGGAAAGTGTTCCACCTACCATGTAGGTAGTTCCTATCCAGTGTATACATTTTAAGCTTTTACGATATTTTATCATAATTCATGGAAGTTGGAATCTTTTATTATTTCAGGAAGCCCTTTCCCAATATTACTAAATAGTCCAACTATTAGTCTGGTCTTCAAAATTAGTTCATTAACCTGTTTTTTTCATTTTAAATTTGCATCAATCCAAATACTTAGATATTTATATTCATACACTCTATCTGTTGTAATAGTATATGGACATGTCTTCGTTCTTAGATCATAGAATATTTTTGAATATAATACCAAAATTTTTAGTTTTATTTACATAAGTTAGCACAGAATTATTAAGTTTGATGTCAAGATGATTTGTTGTTTTAATATTACGTACGTAAATTACTATAACCTGCGATTTAAACGGATTTAATCGCAGTCCGTTATTAAGAGACAGTTATAAGCTATCATCAACTGACTGGACCACTGATGTAAATTTTAGCGTCGTCTGCATACAATCTACAACGCACTTTAGATAAACAACAAAGTAGATCATTGTTAAATAGACTAAAAATACGGACCCAATATGAATCCTTGAAAAATGAATCCTTGTAACTTAGGTAGAACCACATTTTCGTGCAATATTAATCCTTGTAATATGAATGCTTGTAACTTAGGTAGAACCATTTTTTTTTTTCTTCATCAGGAATCGAACCTGGGACCTTTTGGTTGAAAGGCAGACGCTCTAACTACTGCGCCATCCAGCGTGTATTAGAACTGATTATTAGATTTCACACCATTGAAATATATATACAAATTGACTTCTATTATCATCTGAAATCCAGATTAGAATTCGTATAGCAGGTTATTAACATTTAGGTGTACGACAGTGGCCATTATAAGTTACTCGTTCAAAGCAAAAAAAAAAATTTTTTTTCGGCGGTAGGTGGAAATTCTCGAAAGTCATCATGTGGCTTGAGCTGCGAACCAACTATGCTACTGTGTAGCCCTAGAACCACCTCCGTTTGTCTGTCATAACTGACTTATGATAGATGAACTTTGATCATTTCTTTGTGTGTACTAGGAGAATATAATTTCTGTGAAAGATATCATTATAATTGTAAATCCCGCTGAAGGAGATTTTCGTCTCAATATTTTTTCTCTAAGGAAAATTATTATCTTAATAATTTCCGTGAAGGAAAATTATTTTTAATTTTCACACATTAAATAACAATGTGTAATATTATTAAATTTTTATTTATAAATAAGGTCTAAAAGTGTTCAATCATGGTTTTTGGCAAAAAATTTCTAAATTACTTTCATAAAAAGATTCTTCTAACTGAAGCTGGCTTAGAAATTTTTCTACTATCCGAAAAATTGCCAGTTCTGTTCTGACAATCTATTCTGCTTCATTGTATTGCGGGAGTAGGCTTTAATTCTTTTTAAAGTGGAGAATGATCTTTCTACTGATGATGCTGAAAAAGTTATTGCAAAATCAAGCTCACGTAATGTGGCAGTTTGCGAAAAAATAGAAACTACATCATCTAATAAAATTTTGTTGTAAATTTTCTGTATATATTTGTCGTAAAAATGACCTTGCTTATAAAAAATAGTTTTTATAAAAACTTGTTTTCCAGCGTTAGAGTAAAATTTTGGTATAACAGTGAAAATAGTCGAATATTTTCCTTGTAGTCGAGTACAAAACACTGAAGAAGTCTGCAAGTAGTAGACGAAATACGCGTATCTGTATGATAAGCATATCAGTAAAATTAAAAGGAAAATATTCGACTATTTTCACTGTTATATAAAAAATAGATTTCGTGCACATAGAAGGTGAACGCGTTGCTTATTATTTTGCATATTGTATTTGTATTGTTGTCTTACATAAAAGGAAGGATACAGAATAGAATATCTATGTATGTATTAATGGTTTTTTTCCAAATCATAGGAGGATTTCGTTAAAGTAGAAAGTGAACGCAGTTGATTTTGCATTTAATTTTACATAAAAGTATTATGGCTATTTTTATTAATAATAATAATCTGTAAATTAGTATCATAACAGTAAGAAAATAAATAAATGAAGTTGTAAAAATGTAGAAAAATATATTAAATGTATATTCATTCTTTGCATCTATTATTTTTTATGAAAAAATAAAAAATATCAGAATTTTTTTTTACATTTTATTTTAGAGATTTCTCATATTTCTCAGAGTTCATGAACGAAATGAACATTTAGAGCAGTCGCACTTGGTGTACGTATATATATGCATAAACTGTTCCAATGCTTTGTGAAGGTAATACATGTTTAAATTCCACTAAGTCTACGATACATCCATAAAAAGGAAGAGAACTTCAACAACAAACCAACGACCAAGAGGAGCAAGCTGAGTAGGGACACTTGGGTCATTGATAAGACAAATAGTTCGTTTTTTGAACTCTATTCAAATATTTTAACGCATTACTAGAAGCGCCATCCCATATGTTAGAATTGCATTCCATTTTGAGTCGTATGAAAACTTTATAGATTTGCAAGAGGTTATAGGAGGAAAAGTAGAGCTTTACAGCGACTAAAAAAATAACATTTAGCTGTGTTTTTTGCAATATCGAATATAATATGATCATTCCAGTAATCTTAGACTTAAATGCTACCTAATATACTTAGGCTTTGAAACGAAAGATCTGAATCAAAAATGGTTAGGGAGAATTCAACTCTGAGTTTGCTTTGTTTTTTAAGCCCAATTAGCTACTGCAACCAAATCATGGTTGTTATGTTATAAAATAGCAAAACTTGAGGACCACTTCGAAAAGACACACGCCATTTTGTAAATTTGTTACGATATTATTGCTGTCCGGGTGTGTTGTAGATATATAGATATATCATCAGTAAAAACGTTAGGAATATCATGTGTTTTGAAAAAATCGTACTACGAACCGAATCCTGTCCGATATCTGTTAATTAACTTTGTATTATTTTAATTAGGTGTAATATTTTTAATTTTTGTAACAAGATGTTTATCTATATAATTATTATCTATAATTTATTTAAATATTAAATACTGTTTGTGACCTTGTCATATTATATAAGCAGTTTCGCTGAAAAGTTTTTGCCAAAAAAAAAAGATGTTGAAATATCTTTTATTTGTTATCAATATAATTTCTTAAAATTAATTTTTAATAAGCCCCGCGAATGGTGTTACTGGACATTGATGAGTTTTTAATAATATAAATAAAAAATTTTAAAACTTTGTTAAAAAAAATGTAGACAGTACTGTATAGTTAATAATATAAATAATAATATTTGAGTAAATATAAACGTGTTATGTAATTGTATATTATTTATCTAAAAATTTTTAAATAATACATAAAATATGAAAATAAATAAATTATTTGCGTAAATGTATAAAATTTATTTGTACATTTGAACATTTCACTATGTTCATTTATATATATAAATATACATAGAAAAGTTACAAAATTTATAATATTTATTATTTAATGTTACCTACATCCTACATTATATTTTATATACATAACTTTAACCATCCAATTAGAAAATGTTTAAAAATTAGCATATAAATTACTTATTTGTTTATGTTTCTTTCATATTCCTATTATTACTATATGCCCAGTTAAGATACATAATTACATATATATATATATTTTCTATTTCTAGTGGTAAAATCTATTTTATAATACAGGATGCTTTAAACTTGATTCAAGATAATTTTGTAAGAAGATTTGCAGAAATACTTTGTAGTTGACAGGAAAAAGCTAAGTCGGTAAACTAGTCTGAAGTCTAAATAGTGATAGCAAAATCGGTAAACTATTCTAATTTTTGTTACTTAAAAACAAGTAAATTAATTGCTAACAATCGAAATCTAAGTAGATTACAAGGTGTTTTAAAATCCTTTTGACTAACATAAATGTGGGACTTGCTTAACGAGAAAAAGTTGTGTCTGTACAGAAAGTAGTATGTATGTATATAGTTATATATTATTTATTATTTTATTCCTTTTATTTATACAAATTATTATTTATTTATTATTCTTTTATTTGATCTTAAAACTATTTTGCAATTTTATTGTTTTTAAAGAGTATGAGTAATACTCTTGTTGTTCTATTCCCTTCGATTTTCCATGTGGGAGTGGGTTTCAATCTAATAATGCTGTCTTTCAATCATTTCCGTATGTGCAGAGCAATTAGATATACTAATATGCTTATATGATTGTTACTATGCTGCTTATCATAAATTACAGACACAATCTATACGATCTCCTACATATCTATATATACATAGCACTACAGAATAAATAAATGAGGATAATAATTATTAAAAGTGACCGACACACAAGCATACAAAATATGATAAAATCTATAAATTGAATGAATGTCAGTCAAGATATCAAATTTAATGCAGTAATTTTTATTTTTAGGATCAAATACAAGATATATCCGAGATGACAAATTTGACTTACATAATTGATTTGTACAATGTATACCTCACCCACCGCTTTATGAAAAACTCAAATTGCTTTAACGAGTAGGTTTATATATTACAATACAAGTCTATCGTCTAAATGTGACGGTTTGCATGTCGGTAATCACTACTATCTGCTGACGTGCCTGATTTTCATTCAGCAACACAGGCTATTGATGTTTTTTTACGGTCTGCTCTCATCACACAACCGTATTTTTTTTTATTCTTTATTTAGTATATTAGTACATTTAATTACAATAAATTTAATATAAAAAAAAAATTCAAATATAAAATACTGCATTAAATTTCTATAAACTTTTTGAATTTAAAAGATTTGATCAATTCGCATACCCAAATTATTAATTAAACATAAGAAATAAAAATAGATTAATATTTTTAAATATTCAATTACATACATATATTTTAAATTAATTCATTTCTCTCATTTTTATTATTATTTGGTAGATTAGGCGTGTTCGTAGTGGTCGCTTGCGCAACAAAAAGTATTATTTGTTAATGTTCATATGGTTTCATATTATCAAAAATTTATAACTATAAACTATAAAATAATGCAGATCTTACTCTTATTTTATAAATTTTGCTATTTAATTTTGAATGGTATGAATGCTTCTTGTAGCAAAGTACTCCTGTTAATGCAGACCCATGCATGGACGCATGGATTAACATTCAGCATTCACAGGATTTTTGTACATTTTCATCAATTTTGCTGTATTGTTAAATAAACAAATCAAGATATTTACAACATTCTGTTAATAAGTAACACAATATACTTGAACCACCCTATATTTATTTATTACATTTAAATACAAATAATATAAATGATTTTCATTTACAAATTCATTTTATTTGTGTACGTTCTCACAAAAAGGATATTTAGGTATCTTTTCAAATAAACAAATGAGTATTCAAGAGAAACAGGTGATTTTGTTCTATAATGATTAAATAGAAATATTTAAAAGATATTTAACATTTCTAAGAGAGTCTTGAAATTAACAAAAGAAATGTTTTTTTTTTTTTATTTTTAATTTTAAAATAGTAGTAAATTTTGTTTTAATAATTTTTAATATATTATTTGTATTTGTAATTTCTGTAAATAGGTATAACAAATTGTTTAATTGAGGTAAAATAACTACAAACATTGAATCTTTGAAGATTTTATTTATTTTTTATTTGAAATAATTTAATTGTTGTCAGGTTTCGTTTCACTAATGATGTTTTAATATTTCGGTAATTCGGAAGCAACATACTTCCTTCATCAGTGCTTGGGACTAACTGTATATATTAATCCATTTTTTCTCTTTTTTTATTCCCTCCGTACTAAATATCTATTTTACCTGTACTTTTTCAAATTATTTTAAATAGCGGTGAGTATCAATTCCTTAAATTATTATTTAATCTGTCGTCTACCTGTACCCTCGAAATTGCTAAACTTTCGTATGTATCTAGTTTGCTTATTTTGTGTACTTCCTTTATTCATGATAAATTATATTTATTGCCATGATATATATTCATAATTTTTATTTTAACAATATTAAATTTTTTAGAGCTTATACTATTGTATTTACACTTATGACTATTCTTAATTATTACTTAGGCTAGCTGACTAATTTATTTTTTAATTAATTTATTATTTAAAGGAAAACTGGCGACAAAACATCTTTTTGAATATTTATGTTTTTTCATAAAACTTACCACTACTTTACTATGAAATAAACCTAAATTAAAATCTATTCTAAAATTGCTTTTATGAGCGGATCATTTGTGTTGTAGCAATTTTCCAGGAAAGCAGGTGTCAGCTTTTCAATTTGTTGCAATATGATGTTGATATTAGCAAATTTATGCAATTTCTTGGTTGAAAAATGTTTTGCAAGAATTAATTTCAATATTGCATTTTGTTTTCTTTGCAAATCTTGCATATGTGTTTTGGCAGTGTCTTTCCATGCGATAAATTCATATAGAAATATACGAAATACAAATTTCCGAATTTAAAAATTACTTACGATTTATTACAGGATACAAAAGCTTAACAAAGAAATTACATTTTTCAATAGCTTTATTAAGTGAGTTTTAAACAATAACTTTTTTATCGAGATGAATTCCAAGATAAGTGATGTGTTTCTCTCTCCCAGACAATCTCTATATTATTAACCCAAATGTTTCTGTTTGGAAAAAAACTGGATTTTCTTCTTCTGGTAAAGAAAATCGCTTTAATTTTTTCGCCATTAATTTTTATTTTCCATTTGTAGTAATAATTTTGAATATCTTTAAATGCATTTTTAAGATTGCTTGTAATGTCAATTGTGCAGTTAGACGTTGTTAAGATAACGGTGTTATCTGCATATAACCCAAGAGTACAGTTGGTGGACGTAGGCATGTCTGCTATGAAAATATTATATAACATGGGTGATGATGTTGAGCCTTGTGGGACACCTGAGGTAAGTGCCACAGAATGCTATACATCCGATACTATTTTAACCAGAAATGATATATTTTTTAAGAAACTTTGTATAATTTTTATGATATAGGTAGGACATTGAGAAATGATTAATTTATGAACTAAGCCATTGTGCCAGACAGAATCGAAAGCTTTTTCAATGTCGAGTGTCATCATCCCTACAAATTTTTTTTTTTTAAATTTATTTTTTATGATATTTGTTATCCTACGAGCTTGATGAGAAGTTGAATATTTACTTCTGAATCCGAATTGCTCATTAGGAAGTATATTTTTATCTTGTATAAAGTTGTCAAGCGTTTTCTTGATTAATTTCTCAAAAAGTTTTCCAATAGTATTTAAAAGACTAATTGGACGATAACTTTGATGATAAATTAGTTTCATCAATTTTATGGTTTTCCTCAATTATGTGTTTAGCCGACCTAAAATTGGTAGTACCTACCTCTTATTCTATTTTTTATTTTGTTTAAATTTAAAATTTAATTGTGATGTGATTGCTATATAAAATAAACGAAATAGAACAAAGTATGAAAAAGATATGCAAAATGTATCATCTATTGGTTAAAAGTATAGTTAATATCGATATGTTTTTATTTATTTATTAGTTTAGCTCAAATTTCATTACACTAAGTTTTTTTTTACAATACAACACATTCAATTTATAAATTAAAATTATCTAATTTAAAATTAGTCAAAATACATTGAACAAATTGCACACATATTTTAATTACTACAGATTACTTAATACAATTTAAGTTTTTGAGTCTGTTTCAAAAGTGTGAAGTCAATACAGTTTATTTTTTTTTATTTTATTTTTAGAAAAGAGATAGACAGTACAAAACTGCTATTTATAATATTGTTTATTAAACACATTATCCATTATTAAATTTTTAATTTTACCTTTAAGGATAATTACAATTTATTTCTAATATATACATATTCATATATTTTTTTTTCTTTTTTTTTTAACTAATTATTTAATTGTGGCAATGCTTTCAATCGTTTTTTGAACACTCTAATATTTGGGGCATATTTAACATTGTTAGGAAGACCATTGAAAAGTTTTAGACAGTTGAACATAATGTCTCTTTTACCCTTTTCAGTTCTAGGAGCTCCCAGGCGAAAATTTTCTGCAGTCCTTGTGTTGTAGCTGCGTATTGAATCATTTGTTTGAAGTTTTAGATTGCTTTTCGTTAGGTTATTTGATAATTTATAAATCAGTTTACAGTTTTCCGAAAATATTGTTTGTTCTACGGAGTGTAAATTGTAGTCTAAGTATAATAATCTTGTTGAGTAATCATAAGGTAGTCTGTATAAGATTTTTATGGCTCTTATAATAAGTAGGGCGACGCAATTTATAATGTTTTTGCAACCCTGACTCCAAATTATGATTAAATACCTTATTTTGAACTGCATGTGAGAGTGAAATACTAACTTTGCAACGTGCTCACTTAGTCTAGGACATCTTCCTATTACACCAATTATTGAAGATTTTTTTAATTTTTCAGTGTGTATTTTCTAAGCCAGGTCTTCATCAATGTGTAAGCCTAAATATTTAGCTGATTTGACTCTTTTTATCGGTTGTTGATTGATGTTAATTGATAAACTAATATTTTCTTTATTTTTTTGTTTTAATAATATGGACTCAGTTTTTGAAACATTAATTGTTAATCTGCTATGGTTTAACCACTCACTGACTTTGTGTAAGTCACTATTAATGTTTTCATCAAGGTGATTAGCGTTTTTGCTTTTATATAGAATTATTGGATCGTCGGCAAACTCGTGAATAATGCCCTGTTAGTCCAATATTGTTGAAACTTTTTACATAAGCTACACTCTAAAAAATTTTCGTTGTAAATTTACCTCGATAATCGATTGTATTCTATTGCCATCGATTATCATGGTAAAATTACTCTCTAAGTGTTAACAATTACACATTAAGATGTAAAATAAATTGCATTAAAAAAGAGTAAATTTGCAGTATAAATATTTAATTTTTAGGCAGAATTTCATACTACGTGGTGTAAATTTACAGTAAAATGTTTAATTTTCGTAAAATTTTGAGCAAAATGATGTAAAGTTACACAGATTTTCATAAAGCTATAATTGCAAAATTACAGCAAATTGTTATAAATTAAACAAATAATATTTTGTTACATTTTAAATTTTTATTTAAACTTATAAAAATAATGCTAAAACATAATTTATTCTTTTTCGTCCTTATTTAATTTGTTTATTAAAGTGTTCATTTTTCATAAATTTTTGATGTTTTGATGTTTTGTTGACAATGATAATAAATTTAAAAAATCTTCGTTTTAAAATTTTCCTACTATAACTTTCTGATAGTAAGCTGATTCTCCATTGATGTTCCTGAAAAAGGTATTTTAAATAGTAAAATTTTGATTTTGTTTTTTATAAGTTTTCTTACTTAACATTGCAATTCAAGAAGAAGTTATCGGGCATACATTTGCAACATCATCCAGAGTTGCTTCAAACTGGAAAGGAAAATATTAATCAATACTAATTTTCTTCATAAATTTATCTTTTTAAATTTAGAGCTCAATTACATATATACTTATATGTTATATATATTACAAATTTAAATTCACCTTTCTCCAGCAGCTCATCAATGGCAGGCAATGCTAAAAAGGTTTTCTTAATCGTTCTATCGCCGTTATTATATTATATATTTATAAATATTAATTATTAATAATTTTTGAACTTATAATTAATTTAATTTTTACTTAACACAATCAAACACAACTTGATAAGATGACTTTCTATTGACAAATGATGATTGCACATCAGCACGCTTTAACAAGCCTGCTAAAAAAAAAAGAAAAACAAATTTGGGTTTATATTTATAATCAATGCAATATTAAACTCGTAATGGAAAGTTACATTTTTTTTTGCGAGTTTAAACACATATGTGTAATATTTTACGTAAATTTACTCTTCTCGATGTAAATAATACATAAAATGCGTAAAATTACTCTTTTGAACGATTTTTTTTAGTTTTGCACAGATATTAGTTTATTTTTACATATATATATTTCTTATTATCATTGTAAATTTATACAACTCAACCTTCATTTTTTAGAGTGTAAGTAAAGAATTGGACCAAGAACAGTGCCCTGAGAAACACCAATTGGCAAGCTTCCTTCATCACTAATGTGCTCATTTATTCTGGTTTTAATTTTTCGACCTTTCAAATAGGATTTAAATAGATTGGCTGCAATTTCTCTAATACCCATGTTAGACAGACTGTTTGGTAATATATTATGATTCACTGTGTCAAATGCTTTTTTTATATCTAAAAGAACAGCTGCAGCATAATTATTCTTATCTAATGCCATGTTTATAAAATTCACGACTTCGAGAGCAGCCGACTCTGTACTACTTCCATTTAGAAAACCAAATTGGTTGTCATCAATTTGATTTGAATAAGACAGGAACGTAATTAGTCGACGTTTAATAACTTTTTCAATAATTTTTTATAGGCAATTAGTTAAAGATATTGGTCTATAATTGTTACAATGTGTATTATTTCCTGATTTATAAATCATTTATTTGTTTATTACCAAATTGTAACATTCTATGAATTTACTCATAATTGCCTTAATTGGTTCTGTGGAAACTTAATGTAAAGAAGTTTCTATTTTGTAAATAATATAATTAGAATTTGAACGGTTTCTCTTTACTCGTACATCTATTTCTTCTTACTTTATGAATACATAATATGTATATAATGTAATGCATACGTATATAAGCATTCACAATTATTGTATTCAATTACATACAATTACTAAAGGGTTTTCCAATAAGAGTGATATGATTTCCTTTTAAAAAGAAACACAATTGTTAAGGAAATTCAAATGTTTTTTATTTAATGTGAAGTACAATCGATACAATTAACTTCTGAATAAAACGTCATTCAAATGCCCTTCACGACTTCTTCTGCAGGAACGAATTCGATGAAGCCAATTTTCGAGCACTTTTTCCACACATCCAGTCGTATGTCATGAATATCACGTTCAATATTGACTTGTAAAGCTTGAAGAGAGTCTGGTTTATTGCTAAAGACCAATGACTTCAAATAACCCCACAAGAAATAGTCTAATGGTGTTAAACCACAACTTCTTAGAGGCTATTCAATATCACAATTTCTTGAATTAAAAGTTTCCAAACTTTTCTGGCAATAATTCAATTGTTTCACTTGCTGTGTGGCACGTAGCCCGTCTTGTTGGAACCAAATATTGTCAAGATCAACTTCTTCAATTTCGGCCATAAAAAGTTGGTTATCATCGATCTAGACCGCTCTCCATTGACAGTAACAGTGTTACCAGTTTAATAATTTTGTAAAAACATAAATTTGATCTAAATAATTAATTTTATTTCAGAAAAAATTTAAATTATTAAATTAATATTTGAATACAATGTTGTATACATTAATTTTTTTTAATTAATTATTTTTTTTTTAAAATTAAATAAATTTAAATTTCATATTTAAATACAAATAATTAGCTATTTATAAAATCTATTGTAAATATAATATAAATTATCTAGATTTCCAACTCCCGAAAGTGTACACATATAAATGCTCATGTCCAAAGCAAGAATTTTCCAAATTTAATACAGCTACTCTCAATAATTGACCATGTGATTTATTAAGATTTCAAAAGCCAAATCTAATGGAAATTGAAGCCTTTTGTATCGAAATGATATACCACTTAGTACTATTGGGATACGTGGAATTAAAACGTCTCCCCCTTTGCTGTTTCCGGTAATTATTAAGGATTCAGTTACATTTTTTAAGCAGAGTTACTTTTTTAATAGTTACTGGATCCAAATTTCATCTAACATCATCATGGTTAAACCTACTTTCAACATATGTTATTCAACATATGTAATGTAGTGATATACCTTGTGGTTCTAATGAATTACGAAATTCCACAAGATAGTTGACAAATTGTTCTTCAACGATAATAATGTAATTTGTAACTGGACTTTAATGATTTATTTTGGTTATTTTTTGGAGCTAATATCGCTAAAACTCGTTCACACAACCAATATAGTTGAAAATACTTTGTTTATTAAATCATTTCTTTTTGAAAATAATGATAACAAAAGTTTGGAGGAAATGAAATTTCGTTTGTGTTAACGTCAACTGTAAGTTTTCCTTCTTCAGTTTCCAATATTAGTTTAGAAAAGATTTGTGCTGTATTATTTTGTAGTAAATATGTACTCGCATGTTTGTTGACATTGATAAACAAATATTCAATGATTTTCAGCAAACATGGTTTCAATAGTGGAATAACCGAGAGTGTTTTTCGAAAATCACCAGCCAATAACAAAATCTTTCTATCTATATTAAAATTACTCAAAATTTCAACAAAGGGATGTCATTGGTGTTTTTGAGATAGTATAAAAGAATTCCAATTTTCAGTTTTATAACATCTTTCGTTTTTTAAATATTCCTGATGAGTGCAGGGAGTTGTGTAACACTACCCGAGCCAGTCAGATTATTAGAAAACGGTAAAAGACATGTTTGTTAATTTTCAATAGAGTATCTAAGTACCAATTTTCAAGTCGCTAATATCTTCGGTTTTTGAAATATTCCTGATGGGTGTTGGAAGTTGTGGGGCAGATACTCGACATTATTAAAAAACTATCAAAGGTATATTTGTTCATTTTGGAGATAGAAACTTGACTAAAAATTTTCAGCTCTGTAAGTTTTTGAAATATTTTTAGCGGGTGTTATAGATATGGCAGCCACCCGAACCAGTCGAAATTTTTAAAAACTATTTCTTTTTCAGTAATACACACTGAGAATTTCATCCAAATTGATTGAGTAGTTTTCGAGTCTATCAATAACAGACATAAAAAAATTTAAGGCGTAAACACATGGGCTATAACATTTTTTTAGAATTATGAAGAACAATTGCAATAGATAGAGTCTAACGGACAATAGTCACCCTGGGCGATCGAGAAAATCAATTTAATTTTCCTTCCCATAAAAAACTTTAAATTACTATAGGAAAGGCTGCAATCATCAGCAAAAATCAGTCAAGAATGTAATCTCTAGCTAACGTTGGGGGAAGTTACAAAGGAAGTGTTCGAAAAATATAAAAACTGATATAAATATATAGTGAAACTGAAACAATGAGCATTGCTAGCTTGTCCCATTATCGAGCTTGGCAGTGTGATTTTATATCGGCCAGTGACCTGTACAGATTACCAAAACTCTTAACCAATCTGATTAGAAGTTATTTTTTTTTTTTTTTTATCAAATATAGGGGAATAAATTTTTGTTTTATGGTTTCCATTTTCCATTTCAATTTTCAAAAAGTTTCTGCTCTTTTAATAAGTATACAGTGTCAATAAGTTTTTTTTTTTTAATAAAATAATTTATTAATTTCACTGTTGTTTTTTTTGTGTTCTTTTGAGAATTTTCTGAGATTTTTCCAATATTAAATCTATGAAATCTCTTGTGACTTTGATTCTATTTTATGAAATTGAAAATAAACGAACAAAATTCTACTCTTTAATTTTTTTTTTTTTGTTGCCATAAAGATGGAAATTTTATATAAAAAAAAAGCAAAAAAAAAATAACAAAAAAAATGTTTTCTCATTTAATTCTAATTAGAAAATAAAAAAAAAACTCTGAAACTTTGTTCTTTAAAGAAACCATACACAACATAATTATTTTTGTTTTTTTTGCATTATTATTTTTTTTAAACCTTTTTAAATAAATTTAAAAAATTCAATTTCTTTTTTTATCTTTAAATTTTAAATTATTTTATAATTCTAAATTTTAACTTTTAAAGTGATAGAATTGTGAGTGATAAAATCAAAAACATATAGAAAATATCTACAAATGGATAACTATATAATATAAAACGTTTAGGCAACAAAGAATCACATTTCAGATATTAAGATTCAATGCTTCATAAACGTAGATGCAAATCATAGAATAAATACTGTGTTACTAAAATAGGATTCGTTAACAGAAGGGTTTTTACATTATTTGCAAAATATAAAAAACTAACAGCTTTTCAACATATCACGCCCCACGATATGTTTTCATTTCTCTGAAGCCTTCACAATGAAGCATATCCTCACAGAATGTCCATCAATCATATCCTAATACGCTGCTACAAGCCCTTCTATTCTAATCCTAAATAAAAATTTTATCCCAATTTTATATTTATATTTTTATTAATAATCTGGTATTGTATAGTCTTGGCTGAGGTATATTTCGTAGAAGAATAATGGAAGCTTTTACTTTTAGTTCTGGCTGGTAAATAAAATAAAAAACCTACTCAAATCCAACTAACTTAGAAATTTCTTTACTTAGTTGCTTCATTTTCTTTGTTGACTGTATCGTTGCTATATCAATTTTCAATCATTTAAGTCTTCAGAAATTTTTCTTCCACTAATCTATAGTAAATTGCGAGTTAATTACTCTCACTACAAAATCCTTCGTAGACAACCAGCCAAAATTTTGGGAAACGGTAGAAAATATTTTTTTTATTTTGAGAAAGTACCATAATTGCAAATTATCTCAGGTTTGTAACAACTTTGGTTTTTGAAATACCCCGGATAGGTGCTAAGAGTTGTTGTATGGTAACTCTGAAGCAACTCTGAGTTTTGGACATCAGTAAAATATATATTTGTTTATTTTCAAAGGACTACATAATTATAAATTTTCCGGCCTGTAATATCTTTGATTTTTGAAATATTCCTATGTTAAGAGTTGTATGCAAATCATTCTGAATTTTGGAAAACGGTAAAAAATAAATTTGTTTATTTTTGAGAGAGTATCTAAGTATAGCAGTTTTAAGATCTATAACACAATTAGTTTTTATGATATTTCTGAAAGCTGCTGAGAGTATAGTATCTCCCTACCTTATAGTAGAATCTCTCATTTATTACCTTTGTAAAGTATCGCGTTAGTTCTCTTTTTTCATCATAATTATGAGTAACTGTGTTAATTCACAATTCTATGTCTAAAGAAAGTGTATCTACTATATATAATTCTTCGCCGGTGTCAGCATGTATCGGTGTCAGCATGATTTTTTACAGGTACCTATATAACATAATTGGTTTCAAAAACATATGTTATTTCTTAAACATCATATTATTTTCTTTTATTGTCTTATAAGGGAAGTAAAAATTTATTTCGATCTACTGAGAATTAAGAAAAAGTTGAAAAATTTTTATAAATGTAGGTAGTTTAGTATCTACTAATTGTTATTATCAATACTATTATTAATAACAATCAACAACAAAAATAATCAAACACAACAAACATTAAACAAAAGGCTTAGCAAATGACTAGAGTTAATTTCGATTTAAAGGAAAAAATTAGTTTCCAGCTTGTTTCAAAAATGTTTGATGATAATATTCTATTTTCTTCATTAAACAAAGTCGGATGCCAAAATTTGTGGAACAACGTTTACAGGACAGTCAAACTTTCAATAGTACAAACAAAATCTTGATGTCTAAACGGTACCTAATCGTGAGTTGATTTGATGCCGAAACAACATCATTTAACAAGCATTTTTTTCCTTATATATCACATGTGTAAATGTGTTGATGTTGCTTATATTTTAAAAATTTTTGCTATTTGAAATTACTTTATAAACTATATTCTAAAATTATTAGGATTATAATTAAAATTATAAATTTTAATTATTATTATTAAAATATTAACTAAAAAAACATGATTAACTAAAAACATAAATATAATAATAATAGTGTATTTATGTAATGAAATAAGTGCATCGACCTACATAAGATACTATGTACTGTATAATATCTAACATAATTTTAGCGGTTTTTTTATTTGTAAATATATATATATATATACTATATTAGTTTACTTTAGTTTTAATATTTTAGTGTTTTTTAATTTAAAAAAAAATAAACAGTAGTTAATAATAATATTAGTGCAATATTACAAATAAATAATAAATGTACCTATGTAATATATGAATACTAGGGGCGCCTGTTGAGTAATTATAATTCAAGTTGAAGTCAAATTTAAAGTTTAAAAAAAAACAGTAATTTACGTACTGACATAGACTTCGCACGATATAGCAGAAACCACTCGTGTTTAATAAAAAGTTTTGTGGTTAGTAAGTTTTTTTTAGGATATATAAATACACGTCCCTCATATACTGTTTCGTTTCCGATATATTCTCTACAGTAAGTGGCATTTAGTGGATAAAATTACTAAAAATAAAAAAATTTGTCATTAAAGAGGTATATAATACCTACATAATACATAATTTTAATAAAAACTATATTACTACTACAAATAACCAAAATTTAGAAACAGTTACTTAAAAAGATAAAAAATGAAGAATTCAAGTGATTTGTTTTTTTGTTGTTTTCATATTTTTTTATTTTAGATGTATGCATTTGTTTTTTTGTTTTTATTTTATAGATGTACATAATTTCAGATGAATTTGTTTTTTTTTTGTTTTTATTTGACATATTGTACAATGTACATTATATTCACTGCAAGTAATTATAATAACTTATTAGTTTGTTTCTGTTTTTATTTTAATAAGAACTCACATATGCATAATGTATTAGCTGAATAATAAAATCATCAGAGTAAAAAATTTTCAACTGAGTGTGCATTATTGTTTTATATACAACTTATTTATTTTATTAGGAGTTCATTAAAGAGAAGCGAAATAAAATGAAAAGGTGTCTACTGCGCAGATCCTTAAATGCTTGTGCAATGACCATCAACAAAGTGCAAGGTCAAACTCTCAATAAGGTTGGTCTTTTGCTTGATACACCAGTTTTTTCACATGGACAACTATATTGCGGGATGTCGCACACTAGCAATAAAAATCATTTGAAAATTGTAACCGTAGAGAATAAAACTGTTAGAAATATAGTTTTTAATGAAATATCAGTTGATTTAAATCTATCAATCCAATTACATAGTCTCTCTGCTAATCTATTAATTTAACTAAAGGATTATTACTAAAATATGGTTGATAAGGGAATTTGAATTTTGATAATCTATAATGTAGTACAACTTAGAATGCTCTAATTTTGATTTTTCACTATATATAACGGTAGGAAAAAGTTACGTAGTAACGGGTATTTAACAGTAAAAAAACAAACATTTCTTTTTATAATATAGATAAAAGTATAAGAAAGAAACAAAGTTCAATTAAACAAGCGGGATTAAAGACCATGACACGACCGGGACTTAAAATCTGTTGCAGTATTCAACTGATATAATCACTAATATCGAATATCAATTTGGTACGATTATGTAATATTATGAAAAAAAAAGTATTAAAATACATCCGAGAGGTAAATATTGTCCACAAATTACATAATGATCTTATATCAAAAAAGAAAATAATAGGGAGAGAAAATCGGATGAAACAGAAAACTGTATAGCACGCAAATAAATTGTGAAAATTACAGCATGAAATAAGATTTGAAAGATAGTTTAATAGCTTAAGCTTACATACAAGAAAAACCGATTCCAAATACAAAGCTCAGGTAAAATAAAAAAAAAATAAAACAATTTAACTTACTTTTTATTGTGTTTTTATCAATTTTTTGTTTTATTTTTGTTTTCTTTTAAAAATGTGTTTAAAATAATTTATATACTCTTTTCTCCTTTAAAATTACCACATTGCATTGTATTCTTACACATCTACACCAATAATAATTACCTTAATAGAATTATTTAATGAATTTTCAAAAGAAAATTATAATTTATTTCATAAGTTTTGAAATACACAAATACATACATATTGTGTTATATACTTACATACATATACTTATATATATTATACAAAAATATTCTAATTTACTCAAATTATAGAAGATAGGTAAAAATTGTAAAGTTTGATTTTTGTTTTAATTTTTATTCAACTTATTTTTTTCTTCTTCTCTTTCTTATTTTTTGATTGGGTTGGATCAGAAATACTATATCACAAAATCCTATACATAAAATACTGTTTTACATTATATAAGACTGTACTAAAAAATGCTATATATATGAAAAATATCTTACGATTTCTTATCATGTTTTTATATTGTCAGATTAATATTTAGAGCAAGCACATCAGACGTCTATTTCTAAACGAAATTTTGTTTAATTGTCGAAAATAATCGAATATTTTCCTTTTAATTTTATCATACAGATACGCGTATTTCGTCTACTACTCTTGTATACGCGAAATTTTGTTACAATTGATTTTGCAATATATTATGACCCAACAGGGTTAGTAAAACACCGTCACCGTTAATTAGAAAAATGTTAGTAAAATAAACTAAACCAGATACTTACATTCTGTTAGTAAAAAATTGGAAATTTTAAGTTTATATATTTGTTAGCAATTATAGACTTAAATTAAAATATTCTAAAAAGCTCGGCCAAAGATATAGTACAAAAAAAAAAACTATTAGTTAGATTCAGTCACGCAATCTATAAGCGATCTCGCACAAGCAATCTGTCGCATACTCAATGTGTTACCAATAGATCAAAAAGATTATTAGAATTGGAAGTGAATTAAAATTAACTTTACAGCGCATACTAGTTATTGGCTATATTTTGAAAATTTGTTTAAATTTGCCATATTCACTGATTGTCTCTGATCACTGACATTCTGAACAACTCAATGGTTCTAAGATTATTCCGATTATATCCTTCAGTCAAATAATTTGATATTGATGATTTGATTTGATATGAATGATTTGAGAATTACTAAGATTAGATTAGATTTAATTTATTCCGAGAGGGATCCAGTCCCTATATCACCACAGCAGCAAATGGGCTTATAGTGATAACCCGGTTTTTAAGTCTTTGAGTCATTAAGGATACCTGATTTTGTTATTTCACTCAGAATTTCAATGGTATGCTGGATAGTTCCCATTGTTCGGAGAACGCTGTTCCCAAGTGGTGAAGTCTTCTACGGGTGAGTCCTTCGCATTCACAGAGCAGATGTAGACTCTTCCTCTATTTCACAAATTCTGCATAGGTTCTTAGACCCATTTTATAGAGGTGTTTTTTTGTTAGAAAGTGGCTGCCAAGATACGTACCTTTTTCCTGTTGAAACTGAGAGGAATTCCACAGAACGGACTTGGACCTATGAAAGGGGTGTCCGAAGCTTTTGTAGTTAGATAATCTGCAGCTTCATTTCCTGCAATGTCGGAATGCCCTGGTACCCACATTACTGTTACTTTATTTGATTTTGCCAGGGTTTTGAGTATATCTTAGCAATCCCATACTGGCTTTAATGTGATGGTATATGAATACTAGCTATTAGTATGGCTGCTTTACTATCCGAGAAAATGTAGATTTTACATTTCTTCTAGAATTAGTTAAAATGAAACATAATTTAGTTGAATCGATTATTCGATTAATTTCAGTTAAGTAATGAGGGAGCATATTCAAGGGTAGATCTTATACATATGTTACATACAGATATTTCGTGAGGTAGGGGTCAGAAAATTCCTTAGATCATCCATTCAATGAAACCAAAGAAGACTATTTTATCATAATGTAACTTGAAGTTGAGTTTAGGGTCAAGTCCCAAGATCTGTAGTAAAATTTACTCTTGTAAGCGAACTAATTGGATGTTGCCACTTAAACCAAACTTTATGACTTATAAGAAAAAAATGTTTTAAAATGAATACCAGATGTTTTCCAGATAAAGTAAACATTCATTTTATAAAATATTGGGCTTGCAGCAAAAACAGACGAGCTACTTCTAATCTAATAAAGGATATTAGCAAAATTTGATATATTTGGAAAGAGAATTATTTGTATTGTGCGCAAATTATTTTGGAAGAACAACAAGATAATATTTCTTTAAGGTTAAAAATCTTGTCGGAACCGAATTTGCTGGATTACAGATTTAAAATCTTTGATTTAGCTTAAACTATAATTATACAACTTTTTTAGACAACGAGACAATGGGTCTTCTTGACATGGGACCTTGAAATTGTCAGTTTAAAATTTTATCTAATGAACCTATTATACATTTTTTTTACAAGCTCTGTAAATTATCTTGCGATTGGAGTATAAATTAAAAACCTGAAAAAATAATTGTAAATGCTGCAAATACGTTTTATTTTTCATTTACAGGACTTACAATCATAACTCATAAAATATTATTTTGTAACACTACAGTCTTTTGTACATACAATATTATCATAAACATATAATACAGTATTCAATAATAGATACGGTGTTTTTCGTTATACTTCATTATTTTGCAATTCATGCAGTATTTAAAAAAAAAAACAGTATTTTGTACATACAAGATTTTGTACCGATCCCATTTAATTCTGTAATTTGTTACTCAGTTGAATATTTATTATATTTTTCTGTTTAAGAAATTCTTGAATCTTTTTGAATTTATTCGCTCATCAATACACATAAAAATTGACATCCTTAATACAATTATCTATGTATATATATAGTTTTTAACTTCAGTAATTTAAATGAAAAATATTACAAAGAATATTCACCCACCCCTTCCATTCTAAGATGGTATTGATAACATTAGAAATATTTTCACATAGAGAATCGCATCAAAAAAATACCAAAAATGTGGTGTGGTGGGGCATGGTCGGGTTGTATACAAGCATGTGTAATGATAAGTTTTCAGTTGATTAGACAAAAAAATAACTTTTTTATTATTCTTGTTTTTTGTTGTAATACAATTAAAGAGACAAATTGCTTCTAGTTGTTCAAAATTGAATTTTTTCACTGTTCTTCAACCATTATTATTACAATTATATTTTGTTCTATAGTTAATTTTATTTTATATATACATACATATATATATAGATAGATAGATATAAATATATTTTATTTTTTTGACGAACACAAAATTATAGTGTTAAGGTTCATTAGCTACAGTTTCTGAACGATTGAATGAAATAAGAAAAGAAAAGAGAAACGTTTTTTACTACCTTCTCATATATAGCTGTACAAGTATTTCTATTTCTATCTCTTACTCCCATGTTCTTAATAAGTCTAATAATTTATTTTTTTAATTTTTTAAAAAATATAAATTGAAAAAAAAAATTCTATTCAGATATTTAATGTCTATAGAAATTAATTGACAGACAGTCGCCTCAATTTTTTTTTTTAAATTTTGAAAGAATTTTTAGAATGATAATGATTGACATAAAAATCAGCTTCATCTATACTTTTAAATTCTTTAAACGGTTATCAGACATGTTTTCTATAATAAAATATTTCACTTTCACTAAACATTCAGTGTCAAAAACATTTTTTATACAATAGAAATTTGGAGCAAAATTGTCAAACAAGCCATTTTGTATGGCACATCCAATATAGCAATATATTTTGTACATAAGTTTAGAATAATTAAAAATAGACACAAGTTTGAAACACTTTAACTAAAACTACTTTGATAGGTGTTTTATGGTCTAACAAGCCCCAACGATACCAGTGTACATTTGTTATGACATTACATGCAGCCCAAAATTCAATAGATTATTATACCTTACGAAATGGTTCACAATCATCAGATTTGGTTGGAAATTGGGTGGGTATATACCGAGTGTTGCAGTTTCTTATTTTTTGACGTTGAATCCGAATTTTTATAAAAAAAACGACTTTTCTTCCCATTTGAAAATCTCGATTTCGGTTTTTATTTAAATTTTAAAATATCGTCTCCTTTCCCTATTAAAAAGCTGATATGCATGCTCTGGAATACCCGGTATATGTTATAGTTCTTATATAAATATACAAATAAATAAATTAATAAATAAATAAAGAGAAGAAGTTAAACTCAAGCAACTTGTATGGCTCAGTATAATGTTGATGATTATAGAAAATGCTTTAATTATACAAAAACATTAAAATCTGATCAAACAGTAAGTCTTTCTCGACATAAAGTCAAACCTCCATAACATATACAGAAAGGGTTTCATTTATAAAAATATTAAAATTGAAATTGGGAATTAAGACGGTTTAAACAAAAGCTGATCAAGTTGTAAAATAGATGCAAGGCAGATTTTCATATACCCATCAAATGTAAAATAAGAAATTATCAACCTACACACATGAAAACACTCCAAATGGCAGGAACAAGATTGGAATTTTTAATTACTTGGAATTATCAACTGGAGATAGTGCGTTTGGTATAGATGTACCTTAAAGGAAATGTTCAACGAGTCGAAAATATTTTCATATAAGATAACTTTGTATTAGCAATCATAAAGCAAAAAATATATACAGTAGTCAGTAATGAATAGGTGTGTGTTATAAATTTTATTTATTTATTTGACGCGATAAATAGAACCTTCTTTATTCATCTAATATATAATAATATATCATACTAAGGTCCCCTGTTGAGTAATTATAATTCAAGTTTAAAGCTGAAAAAAATCAGTAATTTACGTACTGACATAGACTTATAACGATTTAGAAGAAACCACTCGTGTTTAATAAATAGTTTTGTGGTTAGTAAGCTTATTTTGAACACATAAATAAACCTCCTTCATATACTGATTCGTTTCCGATATATTCCCTATAGTAAGTGGCATTTAGTGGATAAAATTATTAAAAATAAAAAATTTTGTTATTAAAGAAAAGCGAAATAAAATTAAAATGTGTCTACTGCGCAGGTCCTTAAATGCTTGTCAATTATAATTATAAATAATCCAGAATATGAGAAGTTGTTAGAGTTAGGAGAAAAGTATACAATACATAAGTAGGTATAAAAAGCTATTACCTAGTGGTGGTGATCAAATAGATGATTAAATTTGGTGTTTAACGATACGCTGGAACAATCATTTTTTATTGCTAGTATAATACAACTCCATATCGTGAGCAATTTATAGATACATAATCACGGTTTTTTCTATATATAGATCAATTATTGTTAGAATGTCAACGTTAATATAAAAGTCTTATAATGATAACCATATTTCAGTAATGGCTAACACCCTGAAGTCATATAATTTAGCATGAATATACAAATTTTGTATTTTAATCCTTAAACCCCTACAGATAGAGATAATTTCACAATACTATTAAATTTAGCATTCTTGTTGTTGATCTGATTGAAATTGTGTAGTGCGATATTATTAGAATTTTTCATTATAATGGGATAAAACATGAAAACATTTTAACCATGAATATGTATATTTAGAATATAAATTTAAAATTTTGCACATTATTTGCAAATAAAACAGGAAATTATATTTAAAATAAAAATTCTTAATTTTAAAAGCAAATGCAAATTAAAATATAATAAAAGACATTATCCATAATTTGACAAAGCTTGTAATTTGATCCAACTATAAATTTGACAAGTTTTTCCAAAATTTTAATTACCTCCTTATTTCTATTTTTTAAATTACCGAACTCTTCTTATCATTTTGTTCTGATTACATTTATTAGTAGGCTTCATAGAATAAATAAATAAAAACGTTAGCTCAATTTCATTCTATTCGGGGTACTATACTCAACTAATAATTGATGATGATGGATGTAAATAAATTTCAATATCGACTGTATCCCACAGGTATGAGTATACAATATTGGCATATTCAGAATGATGAAAATTAATTTGCTGCTTTTTCTCGTATGCAATATTTTGATTATTCCTTATAATAATTGATTATATATATTATGTATATATATATATATATATATATCTATATACGTCAATATGTACTGCTTTAATTTTGTATGTGGGTAAAAGCCATAACCACGCAATAACGGTTTCACGCCATCAACATCATCAATTTATAATAATAACGAAATAAAGAAGAAAAATAAAAATTAAAAAAATATAAAAATGAGAATAAAAGGATATTTCTGAGACCAGTGATTCTTAAACTCAAATTTTTGTTTGAAAAATTAATTACATAATTACAATGTAATTGAAATAATTTTTTCTTATAAATTTTGATCTGAAATAATGCAAAATAAAAAGAAAGAGTTGTACAATTAATGGAAGCTGTACAATCATAACTGTGCTCGTGACATTTAAGGCCTGTAACGCCCAGTATGCAGGTAAATATAATAAAATGTATTGGTATATATTAAAATGTTTTGTATTCCAAAGCAAAAAGTACGAAGGTTTTTTTTTCTCCTATTACTCCGCGTGGTAGCATAGGGCTTCGATAGTGAACCTCCTTTCCTCTCTGTTGAGTACTACTTCCTTTATATCGTCCCAGGTATAATTGTTGACTGTTAGTACTTGATCGATTGTGCGTCTCCATGTGTTGTATGGTCTGCCGGGTCTCCTTTGTCCTTGTGGATTCCACTCTAGAGCTCTTCTTGCTATATCACTTTCTGAATTCCTTAGTGTATGACCTATCCATTTCCATTTTTTCCTATTTATCTGTCTGTTGATAGGTTCTTCTCCAGTTATCATCCATAAATCCTCGTTGCTAATTCTTGCCGGCCAGAATATTCTGCATATAATTCTCAAGCACTTGTTGATGAATACTTGTAGCTTCTGTTTGATTCTGACCGAAGTGAGCCATGTTTCACTGCCATATATTAATGTTGACTTAACACATGCTCTGAATATTGTTAGCTTTGTTGTTCTCGATATTTGGTTGCTCCGCCATATCTTCATTAGGCTGCCAAATGTTCTTCTAGCCTTATTTATACGGCTGTTGACATCTTCTGTTGTACCTCCTCTTGATGTTATGATGCTCCCCAGGTAGTTGAATTCTTCTACGTATTCTATCTGTTGTCCACTCACTGTTATTGGCTCACTATAACTGTTGTTTGTCCTCATTGCCTTGGTTTTCTCGATATTTAATTCCAGTCCCGATTTCTTTGCTTCTTCCTGTAATCTGTTGACTTTGTTCTGTAGGTCCCTGTGATTTCTTGATATGAGGCATACATCATCTGCGTAATCTAAGTCTTCTAAGTTTCCGAAGAGATCCCATTCTATTCCGTTTATTCCAGTGCAAACTTTTCTTAGAATGTCGTCTAGTATTGTGTTGAAGAGAAGTGGAGATAGTGGACATGGACATAGTCTAACTCCTATATTGGTGTAGAATGGATCACTGATCTTACCTCTGTGTTGAACTGTTGTCTCTGCATCTTTATACATCGCTTTGATGATGTTGATGTTTTTTTCAGGAACTCCCTTCTTTGTAAGTGTTCTCCATATTGCGCATCTCTTGACTGTGTCGAATGCTTTCTTAAAATCTATGAATAGTAGATATAGTGGGGCATTCCATTCTACTGATTGTTCAACTATGACCCGTAAAGTATTTGCCTGGTCTACACAGCTTCGGTTTGGTCTGAAACCTGCCTGCTCTTTCCGTAGTATTGGTTCTAGTACTTCTTCTAATCTTTTCTTTATAATAATTGCTATTATCTTATGAATAGTATTTAGAACCGTGATTCCTCTCCAGTTGCTGCAATTTGCCAAGTCTCCTTTCTTAGGTATCTTGACAATCATTCCTTTCTTCCATGATGGTGGTATATTCTCCTCTATCCATGCTTTCCTGATGTGGGGTTCAATTGTTTTTGCGAATAAGTCAGGGTCCAGTTTGGCTATTTCTGCTGGAAATCCATCTTCACCTGTTGCTTTGTTGTGCTTCAGGATATTGATTGTAGCTAGGTTTAGAATACAATAAATCAATCAAGATGGAATATAATTCACACATTTCGGCTGGCGTTTAACCTAGTGCCTTTAAGTAACACATAAACACGTTCGAAATTGCGCTATTCGATCGAATGGATCACTAAAGTGTAATTTAATTTTTAACACCTCTTCTCTGACATCAATGTATAGTTGGAATACTTTCTTTATTTTATAAATACTTTGTAAGTGAAGAAGTATTATTTATAGCAGAAATAAAAATGCAGCTTCTTCCTCTTAAACAATTCCAATGTGAAACAAGAGGAGCCGCAAGTGCCCACCGCTATACTATGGAAATCCCAAGATAGCACAAAACCGGTTAAGGAAGTTCCTTTATTGGTCGAATTTCAACAATGCGGAATCATGTTTCCTCGGTTGTTTGTCTACATTCAACATTGTCTACAATATAATTTACAGAAATTTAAGGCAAATTTTACAATTTCCTATACTACTTCATACTTTTCTTCTTATTTAATTTCAATCTATACTATCCCAAGCACCCAGTACATAAGTACTAAAGGGGTGTCCTATACGCTTTGGATATAACGCTTTATATACAACAAAGCATTAAAACAACAAGGATTAAAATATCCTTCTCTCCCTTAACGAAGAAGATGCGCCATATTAAGGATATAGGTTTTTGGCAAGCTGGAAACTCCAGATATCCTTGAGATATAGTAATTTGGTCCTACGCCGGTACATACAACATTTACTACAATTAAAGAGCAAATACATTAACTTGTAAAGTTTTATTGCGAACAACTATAAAATTTCGAATATATTTCGAAAATATTTCGTAAACCTTATAAAGCACATTTACACCTTTGTGCTATCCGAGTAAAACTGTTTATCCAGTAGAAAATTAACAAAAAAATATTCGGGAAATGATTGATTTATTTTCTGTTCTTTAAAAGTTAAAGTATGACATGAAAATGTTTTTAATTATGAAAAAATGTAATTTAGTCTTATGTCTACGGCAATGGACCAAAAAGCTATTATTCCATATATCTGTTTCTTTGGAAGTCATCAGGTTCATAAAGTCATTGCAAACAAATATCATTTATTGTTTTCTAGGAAACCTTTGTAAGTAGACTTAAATATGCTTTTGAAATCAATAACTTCAAATAGAAGAACTGCAGATAAATTTTTTGTTCATTACAACAATTTCTATAACATAATGCAAAGAATGTCATTGAGTCCAGGCTGTCCTGTACATAAATATCAAAAACTGTTCTTAGGGTACTCCAGTTCGTACACGGAAATATAAATTTTGTGAATGCTGTTGAAAAAAAATAAATATTATAAATTTTAAAATTTTAAATTCATACAACAGAGGAAAAAGAGAAAAGGATAACAAAGAATTATTCTGTTATTGGAATTTCCTGTAATGAATATAATTACACTATAATAAATTATTATAGAAGTTGTTTGTAAATTTATTTGCGGTGGCTTGGTCTGGGGGGGGGGGGTTCAGATAAACACAATGACTAAGAAAGACTATTATGAGATGACCAAACCACGTCCTTCTTCTATTGTGATCTAGTCGAATAGCATTAATGGGATTAATTCTAGGATTAATTAGTAATTTTGTTCTGGTTTTAATTTAATTTTTAATATATACATTTAATATAAACAGCGATGCGTTTCTTATTTTTTTCTTTCATATTCTTACTCTTTTGAGTTGTCTGGCTACATTTAAATCGTGCAGGAGCTGGACTGCTTCGACATTTACGTTGTTTTGAAAATTTATTTCATGACTTATTGTAAAATTCTGAATTTTTAATTAACAATTATGTATTTGCATATCTCTGTGTAGGTTCCTGAAAAAACAGAGGTTACGTTATATTCCCAGGAATATCGGATTATAATTTTTTTTTGTATACATCCCAATAGATAGATACTGACCATTCTGACTTCAGTATTTGTTAGATAGATAGAATAGATAGAATGCAGAATTCTTGACTTATGAGATATCTTTTCGTTTTTGTTTTTGCAATCAAGAGTCAATTTATTAAAGGTACAAGGACTAAGATGGGCAGGACATGTGGTGAGGATGTGAGATTAAAGGATATCAAAAGAATATTACACACCACGTAGACCAAGACGTAGACCAAGATCAAGATGACTGGACGAAATCGAGAACAACTGTCGAAATATTGGAGTTAACAGATGGAGGACAGTTGCACAAGATAGAGCAAAATTGAGGAAAATTGTAAACGAGGTTAAGACTCACCCTGAGCTGTTACCTCAGCAATAGACTGCTTTCAAAGAAAATTAGTTCCGCGAAAGATAGGACCTAATCGCTTAAAGACATCAAGAACCTCAGCCTCAAATGCTTCTTGATAGTGTGGGAGAAATGTCCGTGAAAGAAACCATTATCGTAGAATTTCAAATTTCAAGTCATATTTTACAATTTTTTCATTTAAGTAATGGAGCAGCTCGCGATGCAGTTCCGTTATTTTGAGTCAACGAACCTTGTTGTGTACTTTAAGAACTGCTGTCATTTTCGAGGTCACCTGAGTATTTTTCTATATGTTTGTTGATTTAATTCTGACGGTTTCAATGTACAAATTTCGGTGGAGACCTTTACTTTGGAGTTTTTACGTACGTAGCATGATGTATTAATTATAATGGGGTGCTCTTTATTTTGAAATTTTAACAGCACTTCCATAATGTTTTTCTTTCCTCATAATTATTGAATAACGGTATATGTCAATATATGTTTTAATATCTGCCTATATACGGGAATCTTATTCTCTACTGATAGCTTTGCACTATACGCTATAAATTTTAATAAAGAGAGCTCTTCTGTTTTCTTTTTTAAATTTACTTTCTATATGCTTCTTTCTAGTTGTTTCTTCCACCTTAGTTAATTTTGAATTCTAGTATTAGTTTGACATCTAACGTCATTCCCAAATGCTTTGTTATGCCAATATGGCTTCAAAAACTCAAAAAAGAGTTAATAAACATGAAAAAACTGTGTAAACATTTATTGTGACCTAGACATTTTAATTGTAGTACCTACCTACTAACAATAAAGTCAATAATTATTTTTTAAGTTCAATTTTAACATTTTATTATGTAACTTTAGATCAAAGTTAAATAAAGGGACTAAAAATTAGATTAACAGAATCCATTAGAGTAAAGTTGAAAATATTTACCAATAAAATGACAACTAATTGACTCAAGATATTAAAAAAGAAAAACAAAACAAAAAAACAAAATGAAAATAAATTACTATAAAAATTACAAAATACAAATTTTCCAATGAATTATAATTTGTTAAATTATTCAAAGGGAATTAAATTGAAAATTGATAGCTTGAAGCTTTTCAATGTTAAATTAAGCTTTACATGAATTTTACCAATAAAAAAAAATATATTTTTTTACTTTTTTTTACATGTTTTCTCTCTGTCTCTCTTTTTACTTTTCATCGCCTATGCTCTGCTCAGCTCATACTCTTTTTAACACTCTTTCATCATTTTTGATTTTCTTTTATGGTGTTTTCCTATTTTTAAATTTTTATTTATTTATTTTACTTTTCTATTTTTTTTTTTTACTTTTTTCTTTTTGTTTTTTTTTTGTTTTAATTTTTGATTTTTGATTTTTAACATACTCAATACTTTATAATCATAATAATATGTATATATGTATATTTCGTGTGGTTTGCATTTGCATAGCATTGGCAATGAGTCTATATAAATATATATATGTGTGATG
The DNA here is from genome assembly GCA_963942445.1 of Argyra leucocephala. Classification (NCBI taxonomy): domain Eukaryota; kingdom Metazoa; phylum Arthropoda; class Insecta; order Diptera; family Dolichopodidae; genus Argyra; species Argyra leucocephala. Next base: position 63,244,453 of record OZ012681.1, on the reverse strand, counting down.
TTGTATTCCTGCAGTCCTACTCGTCTATATATTAACTTTTATTATTCGTAATTTCGTATGGATTTAGGTGCATGTACATAATATATTTTGGAAAATATACATATTATAAATTTGCAATGGATTGTGTGTATGTGTGGGTTGGTATAAATTTCGTAGATTTCAATTTTTCGTTGTTTTTTTTATTTTTTCTTTTAAATTAAATCAAAAATTGAAAATAAGAGAAAAATCAAATGATTGCATTCAGCATTTTATTAATATTTTATTTATGTTACATCATATAATAATATATATATTATGTATATAAATTATATTATATATTATTATTGTATTTAATAAATAATTTATTTTATATAAAAGGTTTGTGGTTAATTATTAAATCGGTTGTTTTTTATTTATTATGAACTGTTGGAGTTATTTGGAACTGTTTTGTTTTTTGTTTTGAAGAATTTAATTTCTAATTGACTTTAAAATGGTTTTGATTTTATAAAACATAGCGCTAAATGTTTAAACTTTTGCATCGGCTGACAAGACAATCCTGGTATATTGGGATATATTATTTGACTATTAACACGAGGTCATTGATTTCAATCTCACTATAGTGGTGTGATTGTTGTATTGTAACAGTTTTATTGATTATTCCTTTAAATTAGTTGGGAATATACTTTGGTAATCACTGAAACAAAATAGAAGTCATTTTTAACCTTAACTTAGTCTAAAATAGGTATATTTTTGATTAATAAAGTAAATTATTTATTATATTAAATATTTATGAAACTTATTAAAATTTGAAGTTAATACGAATTACGTTTAACTAATCGTTTTCTTTAAACTAATAATAATAATTTTATTAATCCAGCTTCTACTACAGTTACACTAAATAAAAGTAACAAGTCAATACATTTTATTTTTATTTATTTATTTATTTAATGCCATGATACATATTCATAATTTTTTTTTTAACAATATTAAATGTTTTAGAGCTTATACTATTGTATTTACACATATGACTATTCTTAATTATTACTTAGGCTAGCTGATTAATTTATTTATTAATTAATTTATTATTTAAAAATGGCGACAAAAAACCTTTTTGAATATTTATGTTTTTTCATAAAACTTACCACTACTTACATACTAAGAAATAAACCTAAATTAAAACCTATTCTAAAATTGCTCTTATGAGCGGATTATTTGTGTTGTTGCAACGTTCCAGGAAAGCAGGAGTCAGCTTTTCAATTTGTTGCAATATGGTGTTTATATTAGCAAATTTATGCAATTTCTTGGTTGAAAAATGTCTAGGTTTTGCAGGAAGTAATTTCAAAATTGCATTTTGTTTTCTTTGCAAAACTTGCATATGTGTTTTGGTATTGTCTTTCCATGCGATAAATTCATATAGAACTACACTACGCAAAAACGTTTTATATATTAGGAGTTTGTTTTCCAAATTTAAAAATTACTTACGATTTATTACAGGATACAAAAGTTTAACAAAGAAATTACATTTTTCAATAGTTTTATTAAGTGAGTCTTAAACAATAACTTTTTTATCGAGATGAATTCCAAGATAAGTGATGTATTCCTCTCTCCCAGACAATCTCTATATCATTGACCCAAATGTTTCTGTTTGGAAAAAAACTGGATTTTCTTCTTCTGGTAAAGAAAATCGCTTTAATTTTTTCGCCATTAATTTTTATTTTCCATTTGTAGTAATAATTTCGAATATCTTTAAATGCATTTTTAAGATTGCTTGTAATTTCAATTGGGCAGTTAGATGTTGTTAAGATAACGGTGTCATCTGCATATAACCCAAGAGTGCAGTTGTTGGGTGTAGGAAAGTCTGCTATGAAAATATTAATAATTTTTATGATATAGGTAGGACATTGAGAAATGATTAATTTATGAACTAAGCCATTGTGCCAGACAGAATCGAAAGCTTTTTCAATGTTGAGTGTCATCATCCCTACAAATTTTTTTTTTTTTAATTTATTTTTTATGATATTTGTTATCCTACGAGCTTGATGAGAAGTTGAAAATTTAATTCTGAATCCGAATTGCTCATTAGGAAGTATATTTTTATCTTGTATAAAGTTGTCAAGCCTTTTCTCGATTAATTTCTCAAAAAGTTTTCCAATAGTAATAAAAAGACTAATTTGACGGTAACTTTCTACGTTTACAGGATTTTTTCCTTGTTTTGGAATGCAAGTTACTAAGGCTACTTTCCATTTTTCGGGAAAGTAACCTAGTCGCAAACATTTATTAAAAATTGTACTTAAGGTTTGATAACTTGTCTTCGACAAGTTTTTTAGCACTATATTTGGGATTTTATCTCGGCCCGGAGCTTTCCTAACTTTTAATTCTTTAACTGTGGCTTTAATTTCGTTTGAAGTTATTTGCACGATGTTTTCGATATTTTGGAAATTAAGCCTCTCTATAAAATTTTGTACAGCAGTTTCGGTTAAGATGTCGCTATAATTATTAGTTAGATTGTTTTAATTTGCAAAATAATCTGCTAATATATTAGCTTTTTCTATATCTGTGGTTAGAAATGAATTGTTATGACTTAATGCTGGCATTTTTGTTTTTTTAAAACTTTACATAGATTCCAGAACGGTTTAGTTGCCTTATTTAAAGAAGACAAAAAACTGTTCCATTTAAAATTATTTTGATCAGAAATTTGTTTTTTTATTAATTTATTATAGTAATTATATAAAATTTTGTGATTAAAGTTCCTTGAACGTTCGAAGTTCGAGGACGTTCTGAATTTCTCAATGCAATAAGATGTTTTGTATGTTCTGCCAGTTTTGGTAAGCAATCGTTACTTACCAAGGTTTTCTGCGGAACAGTTTTAATAATAGTTTCTTGTAAGCTTCTATGAAAGTATTCTACAGAACTTTCAATGTTTTCAATTGAGTTTGTATTCTGAAAGTTATACTGGGAAATTAACAAATCCAGCGTTTTACCAAATTTTTTCCAGTCTGTCTTTTTATACAAGAATATTTTAGGTAACTTCCTACGAGTAGGAGTTCGATTAATATGACAAATTACAGGCAGATGATCGAGTTGAGTTCATTAATAGTTATTGGATCTGTTAAATAATCGCATATATTTGACAAAATTATGTCCAAAGTAGAAGGTTTCTGCCTGATGGACGCAGGAATATATGTTGGGGATGCTGGGAAAATAACATTGAAATTACTGTGACATAATTTTTGATTTAATAAATTTCCCTATATATTATTTTTAAGCAGTTCCAAGTTGTGTGTCTGCAGTTAAAATCCCCCGCTATAATATATTCACCAGATAGGTTATTGAAAAGATTTATATCGTGTTTAAAATTGTATTTTGTTAATTTATCGCTATTCCCACCTTTGAAATACGCCCCTGTAATTTTAATTTCTACATACATAATTAATTAAACTAAATAATTAAATTCACATGAGTAAAATATAAATAAAAAGTTATCCAATAATTCAAGGTTTGCATATGAGAAATTATTTTTCTGTAATACATATTTGTCCTATAAAACTATTTTCATAAATTTACAAAAAATATAGCTGTTTCTCCAAAACAGCATTGGGAGCTCGATGAAGAGCTTCCCCAACTAAATATGCTAACTTATGAGCATATTGACAAACAGCTGGAACGCGTATAGTCCCAGCCCAATTATAGTACAAATGGGTATATTTATATGTTAACACACTGAGACACTAAAAAAAATCGTAACGTTCCGGGAGTGGTATTACATCGTCGACAAGAGTTCCTGGAGGTGGATTTGCTTTATTAAGGAAATATCTGATATTGATACGTTTTGAAACAATCATGAAACATAAACGACATCCATCTTGTATGTTCGCTGATTCGTATATTGAATCCAAACGTTCTTTTACAAGTCTTACTTCATGCTCATAAACTTGATTAATTTCTCTGTCACCAAATCCATCGCGATAAAATAAAATACGTTCTGACAAAGTTCCATGAGCTTCACGATACTCATGTAATGCTAGGTGTTCGACATAAAACTATCGACAACGACACGTATGCTACGATTCGAGAGAAAGAGCAGAAAAAATAACTTTGTTATATAAATGAAATCCATAATCTTTCAATTCTATATATATTTTCCGTTACAACGAAATGGCATAACATATCGAATATTTTTGCTTTGCTTTTTATCACTGCATTTATCATATACCTAAAAACAAAATTTTTTTGATTATAAGACCACATGCCACGCCATATGCATTTTAAAAAATGAGTTAATGAACTCACTAGCTATCTAAATAAAATTTTAATGTTAAAAAAATATTTAATATCATTTAGGAAATGTTTATATTTTATTATTCGATACAATCTATCTTGTGATTTATAAATAAATTTAGAATAAAAATAATAAAAACAATAAAAATGAAATAAAAAAATATTTTTTCTTCAAATAGCAACTGAAAACACAAAATTTTTGTCATTTTAATAAAAAAATAAATTGTACGTTTTAATAAAAAACTATCTATTAATACTCGTAAGAATAATAAATTATAAATTTAATTTTTAAGAAATAATTATATTGGAAATTAGAAATAAAATTTATTATTTGCAGGAGATCACGTTTTCAGAAAGAAATTCTTATAAGGAAATATTTTAAATAAATGTAAATGTTATCATTAGTAAAAAAATGTATTTAAATTGTTTTCAATTTTTAAAAATTAATATACATTACAATATTAATATGAATTAACCTACAAGTATGCAAAAGAACAGATCTCCCACATCTAAAAAAGTTATACAATTTGAGGTTTCTGCTAGTAGTGACTACATTTAAGTTGTATTTCTTAAATATATTCTTGATCATAATATGGTCAAGGTCAAGCTGTAAAACACTTGAAACAACTTCTAAAAAGTAAAACAAAAAAAAAATAAATAAATTAGAAAATACCTTAACTCCATCTGATGAAATAAACTATTCTCTGTACTTAAAATTTAAAAATACCACTACAAGACAACTACAACTGGTGATTGAGCTAAAAGTGTTATTGGTAAAATACAAGGATTCGCTGAACTGCTTGAAAGAGTATTCATTTCACATGACATCAATACTCAATCTAGTGTTCTATCATCATCAATACCAGATGTATTGTAATAGTAATATAGTAATAGTAATATATTTATTCAATTCTCAAATGGAGCGTAATCTTTATTTATTCAATTCTTAATGTTAGTATACATAAGACGATTAGTCTTTATAAGAGTATACAAATACAAAGAAAGTATTAATTTAAATACATACTTAACTTACAACTAAACCAGCCAAATAATTTACAGATAATAAAGCAATTAATTCAATTAATTCAATTAGACCAAATTAAACAAGCTTAAAAAGAACACAAAAAAAAAATTAAATAAAATAAAAAGAAAAACAATAAAGATATTTAATTCAATTAAAGTAAATTCAATTCAAAGCTATAATATTCTTTCCACCTTCAACTATAAAAAATAAAATAATATATGGTTTCAAAATTAACTATTATCTAAGGTTTTAGCTTAAAGTATTCCCAAGACAGCTCACTAAACTTGTTAAGAGATAATTCACAGCTAATAGTACTTGGCAGTGCATTCCATAATATTGCAACTCTTACAAAGAACGATATATGTCTAAGTCTGCCATTGTGACGCGAAACAATTAAATTCACACCATTGGGTGATCTTCCAAATATCAACTTATTGTGTAAGTATATAGGTGTGGCTTTAGAAATTATTTTCTTCATGTAGTATATACATATATCTGTAATTCAAGAAATTTGCGAATGAGTAGAATGAGTATCCATTTAGATACATCACTAATTCTATCAAATCTACGGCGATTGGTAACAAAACGGGTAAATGCATTAAAGATAACATTTACTCTAAACAACTCACATACACTCATACCCGCATATATGCCCATTCACTCAAATAATATGAAAATTTCCAAAGCTTACGAAGGCGTGAGAAAACACACTCAGAGATGTGATTTATGTGATCACTCCACGTAAACGTTTTATTAAATACAACACCCAGACACTTAGCTTTACTTACATATTCAATAACACAATAACTCAATTTAATTTGAGGCAAAAATGTAGTATCAATATTACGGACATACAGAATCATGGCTTGTGATTTAGTCGGGTTCAGTCTTAACCCATTATCTTTAGTCCAAAAGGCAACAGCATCAAGCTCATCATTAATTTTAGCAACATACTTGTGGATTACATTTACTGATCCACTAATATAGATTTGAGCGTCGTCAGATATAACCTACATTGAGCCTCAGATAAACACCGAGAAAGATCATTGATGAACATACTGAAAAGCAGTGGACCCAAAATGGATCCTTGAGGTACCCCACATTGAATTGATAAGCAGCTAGATTTGACTTCATTCAGGTAAACAAACTGAGATCTATTAAGCAAGTAACTATGCAGCAATTTAATGGCATATAAATCAAAATTATATAGAGTGTATTATTATATGATGATTTACAATTTTAAAGTAAATTAAGGCAAAATAACAAATTAACAAATTATTGAAGAATATAAAGTATATTGATAATAAAATGAAAGCAAGTAAAAAAAAATAATTAAAATGTTTAAAGTTACAAAATATTGAATTAAAATTTCTCAAAATGTATACAATTTAAAATTTGAAAATAAAAAATGTCTAGGTACTTTAAATTGAATATATGAAAAATAGTTTATATATAGTTTAAATTTTAATATATGAAATTAAGTGTTTTTTGAAATGTTTCAGTTTCAGCTCTTTCATCCAATTTGGAATTTTATTGTATTCATTTATTGCTGCACTGGATATATTATTTAACCTTGGTTGAATTGTTCTTATATTTGTTGTATTTCTTGTATTATATTGATGTAACGCAGAGTTTTGTAATAGTTGTGTTTTGGTAGTTAATAATCCTTGAAAAATCGTATATATATGTTCGATTTGTACTAGCTTTAATTGTAGTTCAATTGAATTAATTTTAAATGTCTTATATATTATATAATCTGTGGAAGTTCTGTGATGAAGCGAATATAGTTTTTTTATGGCTTTATTTTGTAATATTTGTATTTTATTTAAATATTGCTTTGAACTTATTCCCCATATTATAAGTCCGTTGAAATGAAATAGACTATAGTATATAGATCTTTTCGCATAATTTGGTATTTCGTGTAATATTTTTCAAATACATCAGCCAATCTTCTGCACTTTTTTTCTATTGCGTGTACGTGTTTGTTCCAAGTAAGTTCACTGTCAATCGTTACTCCTAGATATTTGTAACACGATACTTTTGTAATTGTCTCATTATTAAATTTTATGTTTATTTTTTCATTTCCATAATTCCATAATGGTTTCCTTATGTTGATCGTTAATTTATATTGACTGATAATTTTGAGCAATTTATTGTTATCACTATTTATATTTATTTCCATATCTGTAGAATTATTTTCAGAGCATATATAAAAATTTGTCCTTTAAGTTTTAGGTTAGCAATATTATTTATGTAACATATAAAAAGGGTTGGTGTTAGTGAACTCCCTTGTATCACCCCATAATCTATTGGCTTTTTATCACTTATAAACCTTTGTCAAAATAACTTTGAAACCATTTATAACTCGTTCCACTTACTCCAATATTATATGGGACTTTCAAAAGTATTTTCCTAGCTACTGTATCAAATGATTTTGTTAAATCAAACAACACTACTGCTACTTTATTTTTTTTTACATATTTCTTTTTGTATATATGTTACCATGGCAGTTGTAGTGTTTGAGCTTTTTCTAAATCCATATTGATTTTTACTGATTAAATTGTTGTTGTTCAGATATTCTGATAATTGAGTATTTACTACGGTTTCTATGATTTTGCTTGAAATAGTTGATAGAGATATCGGTCTAAAATTGCTTATTATATTAATATCACCGTCTTTGTATTATTTTATTTGTTTTTAGATTTTCTGGAAATATTGATGAATTTAAAGATGAATTTATTAGTGGTGTTATATGTGATATTATTTCATTCAAACCTTATAAACTTTTGTACTAATATTATCTGAACCTTTTTCTACTTTTTGTTTGTTTAACATATTTTTTTTTTTTTTTAACACGCAGGCTCGTGGGAATCTTCAAAAGACACAATGAGCCCCGTAGCTTGACATTGTGTGTGGGATTCTTACCCACTAAACCACACCCTTCCTATATTGCGATCTAGTCCTGCAGGACTAATGAACAATTTTTTCTTGGCTTTATTTTATTTTTCAATGTAGACTACATCCAGCGATTTCTATCTAACTTTTTCTTTGGCGTATTCATCCATAAGCTTGAAGACCCATCGCATCAGCGACGAAAAGCCAAACAGCTCTCCGAACGAATTTATAATTATGGAAGACATGTGAAAAACCTCGTTTCGTTGGCAGTCAACATAACGAAATTCTTCACCAATCCCGTAAAAACAAATCTATCTAAACGTGGGAGCGGGTCAACCTCCGATCACCAACGCGTCGAGTCCTCATGAATGTGGGTAATTATTGCTGCACTAACTCAAAATGTTTTACTCCTTTGCGCCGTCTGGCTATATTTCTATTATCCAGGAGCTCGACTACCTCCACATTTACATGGTGCTGAAATCTTTTTTCGTGACTTCTTGCAAATCTCTATGTAGGTCATAGTTTCTTATGAACCAAGGCGCGTTCACAATGTTTCTTAGGACCTTATTCTGGAACCTCTGAATAATATCTCTATTACTTTTTTTGCTGCATCCCCATAGCTGGATGCCATATGACCATACTGGTTTCAGTATTTGTTTATAGAGCAGAAGTTTGTTTTGTTCATTTTCTATAGCGGATTTGTAATTCTTCTTTCTTGTTTTTTATGTGAGCCTTCCAGCGTTTGACATATTAATACAGAATTTATTACCATAATTATTTTTAGATAGGTACTATTATTTCTTTTATATTGTTTCAAGTTCCATCATGTTTAGAGTTATTGAATTTTTGCGTATAATATTTGTTTTTCTTTAATCTTGTCAGAGAAGTTAGCTTATTTAACCAAAATTTATATGTTTCTCTTAAGTTACTGTTATCAAAATTTTGCACTAGGTTTTGATACCAATAATTTTTTATTTTAATTAATTTTATTATTTCGTTATTTATCCATGGTTTAGACATTCGATTACTTGTTTTATATTTAATATTTTTTGTAGACTTATTTAGAGCATCATTTAATGTGTTTGTTAGTAAATTACTTTTTTCGTTAACTGTGACGTCGTAATTAAGATTAAATATTTTTTTGTTTTTATAATTTCTCTCAATTTATCATAATTCACTCTCTTAATTACCCTATCTGAATCTGCTTTCAAGTTTACTTTCTCTTTAAAGTTATCAGTTTCGATAAAAAGTAATTGATGGTCTGAGATTATTATAATTCAGTTGACTAATAACAATATCAAATTAAAGCAATATCACAAGGTAGCGACCTTGAACCAATGCTATATTCAATATAGACAGCAGTCAAGTGTTCCTATCTACTTTTGCAAACGATACACTGATATTGTGCTCTTAAAAATCGCAATAGCTGTCACATTACCGAATAGAGTTTCCAGACCTGTAGTAGATCTTGCAACTTGATATACAGAATAGTTATCATATCTCCGTATAAAGCTATTAATAGGTCCCGTGTACCCTAATACATTTTTTCACGAACTAGACATTATCTAATTTCTTATTAGAAATTACAACAACCTTTATACAAGTTGTCAATTACGATTTGTACAGATATATAAACGTAACTTGAATTTATTCTATGCAACAACATTGGGGGTTAAATATTCAGAAGAAAAACTATATTACTATCATTTGATATAAATTCAAAAATCTTTTGTAAATTGAATTTCATTCCTAAACTTCCTACACCTCCAACACTGATGTGCTAATAATCTTTTTAACTATAATAGTACCTATTCAAATTATTTGTTAAAAATGTATATTTAAACCTGCATGAATGTAATTTTAACTACAAGTAATTTATATGAAAAATATTTTTCTATTTATTTTTTATCTTTTATAGATTTAAAAAAAAAATTGTTTGTTTGTGTCTTTTTTTTTGTTGTTTTTTTTTTACTTTCTTAGTGGATGGATTTAACTTCTTTAAAACTGAAATCAAAGTTACTTAATATAGTATAGAATTTTTATTTTTTGATTTTCTTTTTTAAAATTCTAAACACGAAACAATCTTTGAATCAAAATATGGGTTGTAATCGAACTTTTGTCATTTCATTTTATTAGAAAATTTTTTAAATAAAAATAAAAACAAAAACAAGAAAAACGGAAAATAGAAAATTGAAATGAAAATGAACAAAAATGAAGTTTCGATTTTGTAGTGTTTTTCTTATTTATTTTTAACTCTTCTGTTTCGCTTGTTTATGTCATTTCAATCGTTGAATAGAAATGAACAGCAAAAAGGAAAGGAAAGGTATATTCAACATCCTTTCCACTATTACATATTTGGGAGTATACAGTGGAAGAAATTGTGCAGTATTTGTTGAATTCGTTAAAACTGTTATTTTGTTGGTTCTTAAAAAAAATAGAATATCTTTGCTAACATTTTCTAATTAATGCTTTACAGAGTATGATTCAATTTTTTTTTTTAATATATCTTCTCGATTTTTGATTTCTGTTCAGATCTTTTAATTTATATCTTCCTAATTTCATGAGATTGTGTTATAATAACTTTTTATCAGCCGATTACAACTCATTGTGTCTAGAAGTAAACTTGATGCCAAAGACAAAAAATGTAAAAATATTCATATCAAAAATATTCTATTTTTTATATAAGAAGTCTAAATGGTATCGTTTGCTGAGTATCGTTTGTTTGTTGTTCATTCTTAAAGGTTTGTATTATGGATGCAGTTGAGTAAAAACTATATTTTCTTCAAATCCCTAGCATATTACGATTTACTGTCGCAAAACAAATTTTTTGTGGGGAATAAAAGATTTAAGACAGAATAAACGAGGTTAAAACTCACCCTAAGCTGTAGAACAAATATATATAATGATGATGAATTTAGAAATACAATATTTCATTTAAAAACAAAATAATCACCATTTTCTTCACTTATCAGTTTTTTTAGAGTTTAGGTTTAGTTTTTTAAAATTGATTAATTTGTAATATCATGTCAATGTCGCATATTATTAACTTAGTACATTATCATAATTAAATTAAAAGATTTGCAAAACAGTAATGGTAAAATTGGATGTAAGATCTTTCTGACATTCCTAAGAATATGTGATGAATGAAATAATAAGAGTAGAAATAATAACAACAAGAAACATTTTTTTGTTGAGTGTTGTGACATCTACTGTAAGAAAAATTTAATGTTTATATTTTTATATGAAATTTATTATATTTAAATCGCCATTATTTTTTGATTTAGTTGGAAAATTGAAAATTTATGTAAATAAAACTTAAATTAAGAGTTATAAAAAATAAATTGTATGTATGATAATAATTATTATTTCATTAAATTTTAATTGATTTTTAAAATTGTTTATTATATTTTCGGGTGATCTTCGCTAGTATTGCGGTAAATTTTTGTGGTGAATTGCTTTAAGTGGACAAATACATGGTATCTGGATCTAAAATGGATTGCAGATCTACCGTTTAATGCTACTAAACCCACCCCTATTATATAATTCTTTGGTTTTACGAACGAAAGATGTTAACTGCATTTTTGACATTTCCTGTAAATCGCAATTAAATAAAATTTAGTATAGAATATGCTATGCTTTTTTAGTTATTTTTGGTTTTTAAAAAATATTTGTAATGAAAATCTGTTGAAAATCTTTAAGAAGATAATATGATCTTTGAAATCATTTCAATAATTTTTAACTTTTTTTTTTAAATTTTAAATAGCTTATTCATTTTTGTTACATCAAATTTTTTCCTTAACAACATGATAACTTCTGTTATTCAGCTTATACAACAAAAAAATCTATAATACTCCGTAAAATTTTTCAAGATACATTGTAATGCAAAACTGTATAACTTAACATATAATTTTTTTGTTTTGTATTTTTCGGTAAGTGTTGTCTCCATAACGGCATAAGTGAAGTTATATGCTTATGTTAGAAAAATTTACAACGATAGTTGTTAGTTATTCAGTTTTGAAATCATAAATTACTTAACCCTACACTGCTTGATTTTTTATATCTTGTTGAAAAAATAGTTTTTAGGTGCAAATACAGTTTATAAATATGAAAAAATACTAGAGAATATATATAAATTTATAATAAGGTGTTTTTTTTAGACAAATTTAGTTGTAGCATATCTGAGACATAATGTGTAAAAGCGTTAGAAATGCCTTATGATTATAAAAACAAATTTTTCGTTTTTTTTATTTAAAATTAAATTAAATCAAATCAAAAACAAAAAAATAAAGTTAATATTATAAAATAATATTGCATTTTAGTAATTTCAATATGAAAAATATAATAACTACCAGTTTTTTTTTTACTTTGTGTGAAATCTTATAAAGCAGTTGTTATTTTTGTCCAAAAAAAATGCAACCCACATTTAGAGCATTTTATATATGAAAATGATTTACATTCTGGAAGTTTACATCTTTGTCTTATAGACTCATACGCTGGCCAGTGGTTAGTCAAATCAAGTCGAACATTTTTTGGTGGTATATAAGCTGTTGTTGAAGATCTTTTCTTTTTTTCTATAATTTGCATTTCTACCTGATTTGAAGGTCTTCCCCTTTTATTTGTAAATGAAATGCCTTGGTAGATAAACAGTAAGCTATTTCAACCCGAAACTCAGCTAAAGCAAGTGGTTTTTCATTTCATTCTATAGTAATTTTTCTATATACTAGCCAACTATTAATTATTGTAACATCTAAAAGATGATAAAATAATCTATAGTACCATTTTTTTGTCCTCATTTGAATTTTGTACCGTCCAACTAAACTATCTAACAGGGCAACGCCTCCCATATGCTTATTATTTTTGTTGACTAAACTTGGACATTGAACAGAAATACATTTCTTATTTTTTTTATCAAAGCGTTGAACGTCAGTGAAAGGAATTTGCCCCGTAAAAGTTGGTAATAAAGGTAGAGTTTTGTTATCTTTCCAGCTAACAAGAGCTACTTCAACACTCTCAAAATCACAGACATACTGATGTGAGCTTCCACGATTTTCTCTGTTCAGTGCTTGTTCACTTGGGAGTTTGCAGTTAGGAATTTTGATTCTTCTTACTGTTCCAAGTGACAGTATTTCTTGTTAGGCCAAATGAACTTGCAAGAAAACAGAGATGTGAAAGTTGTCAAAGTACACTCTGTAATTTTCGTTAGGTGGTATAATTCTGCACAAACGCAAAACTATGTTCGCATTAGATCCTAAATCTAGTTCATTAGCCTTACGAAATTTTGGATCATTCTCAGAGCCAGTATATATAAAAAATGAATAAGGTGTAGAAAAATTTAAAATTTCTGGAGGATATGTAATTGTTCCTCAAAATTGTTGAGCGTTGCTATCTCATATTAAATTTTTTTTTTCTCCAAAACAGTTTCGAATATTGTTCTTTTAAGTCTTTTGCTTCTTTTTTGGATTTCTTTCAGTATTTTGTAAATTTTGGTTATTCATTTTCAACTTCCCTAACTTCTTCTAACATTGTACCATCTTCAAACTCTATAGAGACTTTCGAAATTATTTCATCATCAGTAAGGTAATATTTACCAGAAGCCATTATAATGATTAATTAATATAATAATAATGTTTTACTATAACTATTCAATTTTAGACCTTTTCATAAAAGACACTAGAACAGCAAAACACTACCCATAAGATAAAATACCTATAACAAAAAAGATATAAGTTTTTTTATTTATTTTGTGAGTACCAGAAACATTATGTATCATTAATGATACAACCATATTTAACACTTCACCTACGCTTTAAAAAGTTAATCCAATGTATTTTTTTATTTGCATTTGAAATAATGCTAAATTTGTTCTTACTGACATTACAAAAATTTAAGTTTCTAAAGCATAAAACTAAAATAGAAACAAGATTCTCTTTTGTGTTTTCTCATCATTATAGTTATCTTCTGACAACTGCGATTAAATTTAAATTCTCAGAGAAAATACCTGTTATTAATGTAAAGTATACAGTTGTAGCTAATCATCTACATATCGCATTAAGGAATATTTATTATATGCTTCAATTATTAAGGGTTTTTTAGATGTTGTATCAGATATGATACATCAAGCAGTGTAGCGTTAATATTATTAAAATTTTTTTTTTATTTGACAGAGCTTAAAATTTTATATAAAGTGGCATTCATAAATAAAATCCGACAAAATTGCAGTTATCATCTTTCATTGTAAAACCACAGAATTATTAGTTTTAGTATTTTGTTATTTATTTATTTTTATAATTTTTTTTTTTTTTTAATTAGAATAAGTTTTTAGTTTTCCTTTTTCTATTCTTTTTTCCTCATTTTTATTTTTCTATTCTTTTTCTCATATTATGTTTATTTTTTTTTTTTTTTGTTTTAAAGCTAGCTTTTATTCTTTTTTCTTAACTTGTAATCTTTTATTAATTTAACTTAACCTAAATTGTAATAAATAAATATGTATTGTACTTGCTTGATTTAAACTCGGAATAAGTAAATAAATAAATTACCAGATTCTATATAGGTTTGTACAGCACAAATGATTCAAAAATTAAATTACTGTGTTGTAATTAACTCAAAATATAGATCTGATATACAAATATGTACCAATATGTGAAGCTATTATAGATAAAATTATAACTATATCTAGGCATGTTTCACTAATTTTATTAACTATCATTGTAATAACCGAAATCGATTAAGATATTTAAGAAAATTAGTAAAACATACTTAGAGTTTTAATCTTTATTTAATTTTAATAATGTTTCACTCATATTCTATATAAAACAATTTTTCATAACTTTCCTCCACTGTATAATAAAATCAATCTTAGAAAATATTTGCTATTTTCTTTTACAATATTATCCAGAATTTTCTATTAATATTAGCTTTTTAAAGAAAAGTTATGTTTGAAAAACGAAACTTAAATGAGAATAGGTTATGGTGAAACATTTTAAATCAAACATAGTGCAGTGCCGTTTTTTCAAATTTTTTTTTTTTTGTTATTTAAACGGTTTAAGTATTTATTGAAGCTTTCCATTAGAAATTGACAATAATTTAGCATTTTGATTTATTCAGAAAGAACACACTTTTATTCAAATCCTACATACTAAAGTTTAAGACGTATAATCCAGTGATTAAACATCAATTCAGGTTAACCACACCTACACTGCTAAAGTGCTCCTTTTTAATCTGCTCGCTAAAAGTATGCATAAAAGATTCCGCGCTGGATAGTTTGGATGGCTTGATAATCTGCCAGCACAGTTCCTTGTTAGTGTTTCGAGTTCATCACCGGACCATAGGTATATTTAGATCGTTGCTCATGTTGCAATTTTTTACGTATGTATGTTTAGATACGTAAAAAATGTATGTTTAGATCGTTGCTTAATAATACTAATAATTCTTATTATTTTGGATTGTAGTCTTTGTATAATTTCCACATTACTTTTAGAGGTACTTTGTCATAATTGACAGCCAAATGACCAGATTGGTTTTAAGATTGAATTGTATAAAAGCACATTATAGTCAATATCGAGAGGAGAGTTTTTGCCAATTAGCCAGTACTTACTATTTATGTTTAGCTTCATTTGTTCACTTTTCGTTTCTATATGCTTTTCCAAGTGAGCCTTCTATCAAGATGGACTCCTAGATACTTTACTTCCTTTGCCTGTGGGATGGTGATTTCATTTATTTTTACTAGAGGACATGTCGCCGGGTGAGTTCTTAAGTGTCGAATATACCGAAAAATGAAATGGGAAAAAACGCATTTTAAGTTTCAAAGCAATTTTTACGTATTTTTTTGAGGATATAAAAAATCAAACTTTTTGTGACATAATCTGTAATTTGTTAGCTTTGAAATACGATGTTTAGATTTCTTAAAAAAATTATATATTTCTGTTGATATTCGAAATTTGAAGAAATAGCCCAAATGTATATTGGACAAAAACGTATGGGTGACAAATATTTTGAAAAAAATATTTTTTTCAATGTCCAATATCTTATGGGGAATTAACACAGTTAATAAAACTTCATTTGATATTGGACACTTAAGAACTTAAACTAAACATTTTTCTCAAGTTTTGGGAACAAAAAATAAAACTAACAAATACTTTCAATATTAAGGAGAAACATTATTTTATTCATTCAAACACATTTAATTAAATAATATAAAAATAAAACAAAACAGTCTAAGCTAAAGTGCTAAAACTAAAAAACAAATCACAATGTGCATTAAAAAAATTATTAAATAAATTATAAGAAATAAGCCTAAACAGTCTTGCTTTATGTTATGACAAAATCTAGCCTCTAAAATTTTCGTTGTGATAATATTATTTTTATTTTATTTTGAAAATAGTCTTATAAAATAACACGTCCTCAGGTGGCATGTAATCAAACATGGATACAATATCTTTTATTTTTTCTTGTGTAATGGAACTTGTGGTTTTTACATGTATTACTTTAGGAATTTTTCTTACCAAACCATTCTTTCGAGTATTTTGTTTAAATACTGGAACGGTAGATTTTTCCGCATATTCTCCATAATCTTCTTGAAATATTATATGAAAAAGATTCCAAAAATCTTCATCTTTGGATAATTCATTGAGTTCAGTGATTTAAGTAACTTGAGTGGACAAACACTTGTGTTTTAAATGACGATCTATAACTGAGTGAACAGAATCTATTTCCTCGATTCTAGAGTGTCCAGGTTCAGAAAACTTTTGAACAACAGTTTTTATTTCTTTATTTTTTTCTATAAATTTTAAAATTGCTAATGGCATTATTCGGTTTTTATTCTGTGGAATACAAGCGTCTGACAATAAAATAAAGTTCTGAATATCAGAAATATCAAGACGAATGACTTGTAAAATTTTAGTTAACGTACTGGCCAGGTCATTTGCGCTACGACCACTCTGTGGTTGGTTTCGTACCAAATTTATTTTCTCTCTCCGATTATTCTCATTCACATTCACACTGATAAAACTCTCTCAAGAAAAACAAATCTTTGCCTTGATCTATACAAAAACTTCATTTCAAATAGAACAGTTAAGCACAAAATTTTAATTACTCACTCAAGTGTAAAATATTTTTTGACATTTTTTGTCCAATATCTTAACTTAAGCACTATAAATGTAAAAAAAAAATTCACTTTGTATGATATTGAACAAAAGCAAAATTAAATATCTCAAAAACTATTATAGATAGAACAAAACTGATTAAAAGTTTAGAAAGAGCGCGTCAAGTTTAGTTTAGATCAATCAAAAAATCAAAAAGTGCCTAATGTATGATATTGGACACTTAAGAACTCACCCGGCGATGTGTCTTTATTTAGACTGAAGGTGACATGAACACTTTTATTTTCATTTGTTTTTATTTTCCATTTACTAAGCCAATTTTCAATAAGTTTAATATGGTGCTGGAGATTTGTGGAAGCAACATAGGCGTTTATGTGTGAGCTCAAGATAGCCGTATCATCTGCAAATGGGGATGTTAGTATTTGCTTACTATCTGGTAGATCGTCAGTGTAGATTGGATATAAAATTGGTAATTCCTTAAGCATTTTTCCATTAATTTTGTCATATCCTGGTGACTTTTTGTCGTAAATTTTTTGAGTTATTATAAATTGCACTGTTTTATTCTTAATCTTAATGGGATTTATTATATTATTTTGGTTTCTTATTATTGGTAATTTATCGTTTCTATTGATGTTATGTGGCTTGAAAGTTTCTGCTAGATGTACTGCGAAGGCTTCTGCTTTTTCTTCAATGAAACAAATTACATAAACTTTTTCAAATAATTTAGAAAACTAGAAGAATATAAGATTGCTTTGTTGTGGTATACTTGGGATCTTAACTACATAAAAAATTCATGTCGCATTTTGTTCTCGAATTAGAATTCGATAGGAAATTTGAAAACAAAATATATTGATGGCTATATATGTGAGCCCTAAATCATCTTGACAATATCAAAGTATTATGATTTCAAAATATTTTTCAAGATCCTTATTTAAATACTAAATTTCTATTTATGAGATGTTATTTGAAAGATAGAAATATAGAAAGATGGGGAAAATGTTTGTGTCTATCTCTAGTAAAATTTCAAATAAAAAATTTCAAATTTATATAATTCACGATCAGAATAAGGGTAAAAATTTAAATTTATATATGACTTTATATTCTTGAACAACAAAATAGTTCAATATTTAGGAAACAATTTAATTACTCCATCAGTTATCATCACTGTCCTGTAATCCTATCCGTGGGGGCATTTGCCGGAAATAAATCGTCTTTTGATAGTCTCCTATCTGCAGCTAAGCTCTGCAATTGTGGTCACGTTCTTTGTTGAGTGTACTTACTTCGGCTTAAACTGTTGTTTTCCATATGTTTCTTGACCTTGACATGACGTGTAGTAATATTGCTGTCAAACCGGGTTATCACAATAACCCATTTGCGGCTGTAGTCATGTAGGGACCTGAAATAAAAAATAAAAAATGTTGCTGTCAGATTTTCTTAGGATATGCCAACATCACTTTCTTTGTCGGATTTCCACGTGTATTTGCTTTTGATTCTGTTGAAAATGATTTGTGGCAAATATCAGCCACTTATTCAGTGCTTACAACTAATTTATAAAATTTAATCGCAAGCATTGCGATGAAGAAAGGAAGTTGCTTCCGAAATATCGATATTTATAAATTAAAAATTAATCTATTAATAAAAGAAATTCTATTTTTAATTTATTTTGAAAACAATTTTAATTATCAAAAAAAAAAAAGGTAGTCAAACTCACAGATTTCAAAAGCATAGATTACAACACCAAGACCGAAATATTAATTTAGAAGATCTAACAAAAAAATTGAGATAAATTTAATGAATTAAAAATTTTTCATCGTCTTCTTCTGAATTTTAAAGTCAACTTTAAACTGCACTATGACCAAATATATAGAAAAAAAATTGGAAAAAGAATTAAGTTGTATGTACTTCAATGTGGTACTCATTAGACTGTAAATTAAAAACTGTTTTCTTTTTTTCGAGTTCGAGGTTCTTATTCTTGTTCTTTTTCTGCCTTGGGTTAGGCTTGAGCCTGTTTGAATCCTGAAAGCCTGTTGGTTGCACTGTGGATCATTTCCATTGAAATTAGTTAAGATATCAAATTTATTTAATAAAACAAAACCTACTCACTTATATAGAATCCAAACCATGTTTACTTAAATGTATTCCAAATTTATATATCCCAAAGGAATTATGTTTCCAGAACGAACTTACAAAAATATCTACTAATAATGAAGATCAATCGAAGAAGATCAATCTACAACAAAAAATTAGAATCATCCAGCTAAACAACTTCTTCAGCAAGTTGCAACAGACAAGAACAAAATGTAACAAGAAGATGATGAAGGTACTTTAAATGAATTTAGTTCATTGCACATTCGATAATTTTTTTATTTTCTTTGCATTAATTTTGTTTTCTGAGAATTTTTACTGACATTGTTTTGTTACACAAAAACCAGCGAGTCGTCACTAATTTTACATAAAATTAAAAAAAAAAAAATTCTCACTAAAGCACAACTTAAAAGCGAAAAATTTTTATTTTCCTTTTTTTTTTGTTTTTTATCTAAAGAAAAGTTTATCTATTTCCACTTTGGCATAGTGTGTACCTGATTCACTTGACAAAAAAAATATATTTTCTACCGTTCTACCATCAGTATTCTATTCATTTTTTTATTTTTCTTTTTTATTTTTATAAAGGACTAAAGTTTAGAAAGAACAAAAACAAAAAAAAACAAAATTTTGAAATTTAGTTGATGGCAATGTAAAAACAAA
Source organism: Argyra leucocephala (assembly GCA_963942445.1). NCBI lineage: Eukaryota > Metazoa > Arthropoda > Insecta > Diptera > Dolichopodidae > Argyra > Argyra leucocephala. Next base: position 63,224,434 of record OZ012681.1, on the reverse strand, counting down.
AAAAAAAAAATTTAGAGGAGTTAACCCCAAAAATAAAATAAAAAAATAAAATTGCAAATTGAAAATTGATTGTAAATATATTGTACCTACCTTTGAATTTTATTTAAAGGATCATAGGATACACATGTAGGATACATATGTACTTGTAACTCGTAAAGAAAAAAAAGAAAATAATAAAAAATAAATTCTTTTTTGAATATATTTTTTTGTCTTTGAATCTAAAAAAGGAATTACTTGAATTAAGTATGATTTTTTTTTATGTTGATTTTGTGTTTGAAGAAGGAAAATTTTTGGTATATGAGAAGTTTTGAAGTAGATCCTTATATTGCTAAAAAAAAATATAAAATGTAATTTAGAGAAGCTGCAAATTATATAATTTATAATGGTATAATTTTTATACCGCTATAAATATGAATAAATAAATAAATATGTATATGTATCAATATGGTGGAAAGGTTAGGACGAAACGTATTTTATTTTGGAGATTGTAAAAATTTTTTTTGGTTAAACACGCGGTCTTAGATTGTTCCACAAAAAATATTTTGATTAAATAGAAGTGAAATTGTAATAACATTTTCTTATTGAAACCAAAGTAACTACAAACCAAGTACAAACCAAATACCTACTTTACTGAATCTAACGTTCTTCCAAATAAAACTGCAAACTACACTGAAAGAAAAAATACGTTTAGACCTTATTTAACGCAAATAAACTTTATTTGTAGTAAACATTTTATTTTTTCATAAACAAACAAAAGTTTGTACTAAACACTTTTTGTTTCTATTGAATGTTGTTGAAAATTCTCTTTTTAATTTAAATGTTTTTTTCATTTGTGTTGAAAGTATTGCATTTTCATTTGTAACAAAAGTTTAAAATTATTTTGTGACTAATAAAATATTTTTGTCACAAATATTACACAAAAAAAATCTTTTGTCGCAAAAATGTTCTTAGGGTAATTTTTAACGCAAAAAAAACAACTTTTGCGAGATATATAAGAAAATTTTTATAATTTCACATAAACGAAGTTCACTTCTCCGAAGTGTTTCAAGCCGTAATATAAAATTATTCATTTACAGCTAATTTAAAACTTTTAACTCAAAAACAAAAAATTACTAAAATATTAGCTGCAAACGAATTTCATTTGCAACAAAAGTTTTCATATTTAGTTTGGTAGCTGAGTAGTTACGTAACAGGCGTGAACTTGAATTCACTTCAACAGTTGATCGATTTGATTCGACAAGGCAAGTAGTGTTATTGCATGTGCTATTAAAAATGTGTGTTGAGAAATCTTATATATTAATACGCTTAAACGTCTGTTAAACTTTTCACAAAGCTTTAACAACACAAAGCTTTTTTCAACTAGATTAGACAACTTTATTAGAACTATTACGAATTACGATAGTGTGCAAAATTTAATTTAAAGACATAAACCACAAAACAATAAAACCAAATAAAACCAAAAACAAATTAAAATTAACCTAAAAACAATTCTACGATTGAGCAATAGCATTGATTATATCTGATTATTATGAATTAATTTAAAAAAAAAAAACAAAGTAGCAAAGACAAAAACCGAATTATCTGAATATAATTATTATATCGAATTATAAAAATAGCTTTGTTAAAATACTACGATATTACGATATTATAGCAAAGAAAATTACCGGTAAAACAAATAGTAAATTTAGAAAATATATTCACCCAGACCATGTTCACAAATTCCAACAATTGAAATTTATTTATTTTATTAACAAATAATTCAAAAGTATAAATTCAAATGCGCAGTAGCATTGAGTAAATATTATATTGTACATGGAGAATCATATACCGAAATTTACGATCTGCTAAGAACAAGAAAAACAAAATATGTTATGACATTATTATCAAGTTCTAATTCAATACACGGCAATTTTAGTACACATAAAAATTAAAAAAACTTTTAAAAGAAAAATCTCCCTACTACAATATAACAACAGAAACTGAAGAATAAGAGAAAAAGCATAAATATTGGCTTTACTCCTAACTATAATAGTCATAAGGCGTCAATAAAAACTGAACAATAAGAGAAAAAGCATAATTATTGGCTTTACCCCTAACTATAATAGTAATAAGGCGTCACATGATATCATATGATACTTCGTTAAATGGCCTATATGATTCGATATGATTTAACAAAGTCATAACCAATCATAACCTTTACTATAATGGTCATACCTAATCATACCAAAATGTCAAAACCAAAATTTAAAATAAGTGAAATAAAAATATAAATTCTATAAATAAATGTTTTTCTTTTTTTTTTTTAGTTTTGAAATAGTTAGGGCTATTATGATAATAAAAAAAACACAAAAAAACGTATCTATGGCTATTTTAATGTGTTTTTAATATGGGCTTGGTATGTATTTAGTTTAAATGCATTTAATTTCATATCTATACTGCCAGCGACATCTCTGTTCGCCACATTCTGTTGAAATGTTCGTCTCTATTAATAGTATTTGCTAGGGAGCGTTTAGGCATCAGATTTTGTTTCATGATCAGATTTTGTTTACAAATTTTATTGCAATTACATCAAATTTTATTTCAAACATTTTAATTACATATCTCAAAGATAAACAAATATAGTTTTACTATATTTCTTCACGCAAAATCCACTTTCTAAACTTGCAAAATACGAAGATACGAATATGCGTGAGGAGTACTAATAATAAATACTTATAAACAAATATAAATATACTGTGTAATTTCAGAGCATTTATGAAATATAAATATTTAAATAGCAAATCAATTGTTCTAAGTATTTGTATTGATAAATATTAATAATATTTAATACACATTTTTTGTATTATTTAATGTATATCTTTCAATATATTGCCATAACACAATTAGGAGTTTATAAATACCTTTTCTCGCAAAATCACTTTTTCAACTTTCGAAATATGAAAAAGCGTGTCGAGCACTATTATTTAACAAAAAAAATTTATGATATTCTATAACAAAGTCCGATGTCAAACTTTAATGAACATCATTTATACGTTATAAACACAATTCAAAAACGTATACACGCTGCCTTATACAAAAGTTTTCTTCAAAACTATTAGCGGTCAAAATTTTCAATTTGATTCTATGAAAAACAAATAAAATTACTATTTGTTATATTATACATATTAAGTATATTATAAATACTGTAAATTATAATTTTATTCATTTTGTTATTCATTTTATTATTATTATTTAAATAACAATAATAGTTACAATAATAATAATTTATGATACCGTACGTATTATAATACCTACCTACCAGCTGCGAAAATAAAATTTTAATACATACAGTGAAAAGTGCTTTCAAAATAAAACAAAAAAAAATATAAACCTGAAGTAGGCCTGCGGATTTATCTACAGGTCCACTGTTTAATAAATAAATAAGTAATCTACAGGTCCACTGTTTAATAAATAAATAAATACCTAAATAAAAAATATAAAAAAATAGTTATAGATAGATCAAACTATATTGTAAATTACAAGCTATTCCTGGCGTAACATTCGCCGGTCTAGCATTAGCATTATAAATGAAACAATTTATTTTATTTGTTTATTTTCTTTATTTTCTTAAACAGAATCAATGTTTTACATATTTTTTTATTACATAATAAATAAGTTAAATTGAAAAACTTAAAACTAAAATTCACTTTATTTAATATCTTAAAAATAGTTTAACATTTTAATACTTTTCAAACATTTCATAATATTTTATACTACACTAAACTATCAAAAGATCGTACTCTAGCAAAGCAACATACAACTGTGAAATAGAGACTTGTGTTTTCAGTGAAATATTTGAATAAGTATTAAAATGTTAAACTATTTTTAATAAATAAAAAATATGTAAAACATTGATTTTTTTAAAGAAAATAAAGAAAATAAAATAAATTGTTTCATTTATGATGCTAATGATAGACCGGCGAATGTTACGCCGGGAATAGCTAGTATTTAAATAAGAGGATAATTAAAACTTATATATTAAAGCCTTAAAGGTTTAAAATAATTTATAAACAGAATTAAAGTAAAATAAGTAACTAATGTTATAAAATGATAAAGAGGAGAATAGCCTCTTATAGAAATACAATAAGTAAATCCATAATTCAAGATTTATTGAAAAATCCAAATCGAATGTAAGTATTATTTTGCTTTTGCTTTTTTTTAGTTAACATTTTTATCTTTAATTGCTTTTCATTTTGTCTACTACAGATTAGGAAACCTTAGCACTTTGTTAAGTCAGATTTTTACTGAAGAATTGCCACAAACATTTTATCAAAAATATTGCTAAGGAAGCACGCTAGTAGAAAGTTGCATGATGCCTATAATAATTATAGGCTGAACGAAGGCTGAACTCATAACCCGATGAAGAAAATCAAAATAAAAAACTATAGCAGAAAATTTAAAAAACTTGATTTAAGTAAGTTAAAAAAATTATTTAGGTTTTAATTTAAATAATGTTAATTAGTTTTTAAATTCAATTGTTGAAACAATGAAATTTTAGAATATTTTTTTTTGCTTTTTTATAGAACTTAGGAGAAGCTGATTCCAATATACGTCAATTTATAAAAAAGAAAGAACACTTTATTGGTTCACTTATAGGGCAGTGCTTGGTGTTAGTTGTTCAAGTAAAATACGTTTTTGTTGATCTCTTAGAAGCTGTAAAATGCTGTACAGCTGCATATCAATTAAAATGTCGAACTTTTTAATACGATTTAAAGATATCACCAAAAATTGTATCTCCTTAGCGCCTTCAATAAAGGAAAATAAAAGTATGCTTGAACGCTACAACGTAAAATCAAAAAATTATGTAAATTTTTTTAAATATTTGAATTACGATGGTATTAAAATTAAGAAAGAGGGTTAGTTTTTTTGTTTGAAAAAAATGAATTTAAAGAAGCAGATTTTATTTTTTAATGTAACGACATATTTAACGTTTCGTTTCCTATTTTAAGTTTCGATGATGATTTTTATGTATATTTAATCGAAAAAAAATATAAATGTAATTGTGAATCTGTAGATAATTTAAGTTTTTCATGCCTAACTAATTTTCATTTTATTAATAATTTAAGAGTAATTAATATAACAAAATTGAAATTAAGAAGAATATGATTATTTAAGAAAAAAAAATTAAATTATGAATACCTATCCATTGTTGTGTGAATAAAGTAATTAAAATTGAATTAAAATAAAAAATAATTAACAGTAATTTTTGTTATTATGATTTTGTTCAGCACTTAAGCACAATACAACTGAAGCACTTTCAACAGCTTCAAAAATTCTACAAAACTTGTGATTTTTCTTCCATTTTCACTAACATTAACATTGAGATAATCATTACTAAGTTTTATGATATACTCTTGAAGGTTTAAATCGACACGTTCCAATAACGACTAGTTTTACTAATTCAAGTTCTCCGTGGTATACTCGGGATATAAAACAGTTAAGAAATAAGAAAAACAAAGCCTGGGCTAAATATATGAAATCCAAAAACTCTTCGGATTATAAAAATTTTATCAATTTAAATCACTAGTCCATTTAAGCTATAATATTTATTTACAAAATACGTCTTCTAATCTTTTAACCAACCCCAAAGGATTCTGGAAAATTATTAACACCAAAAAAAAGTCTAATCAATTCCCTAGTTTCATGCAATACAAGGGTACACTTAGTAATGATTCAAAAGTCATATCTTAATGTTTTAGTGAATTCTTTTGGAAATTCATATGCAACACCTATATTTAATGCTACCGCATCACAATTCAACCATTTAGATCATTTTCTAGAACAACCTTCTCCTCGTTTTGCATTAATGATGCTATATTGTTACAGATTATTTAAATAAATTAGGTAATAACACATCCCCTGGTCCAGATGGTATTCCAGAGGTTATCCTGAAAAAGTCCTTGGCGCCAACGCTCTCGAGAATCTTTAATTTATCCATTACTGATTTATAATTTACTGGATCGTTCCCTTTTATTTGTAAAAAGGTATTTATTAGACCAGTGCATAAGAAGAACTCTAAAAAAGAAATTAGCATTATAGTCCAATCGCCAAATTTTCCTCTATTCCCAAATTGTTTAAACTAATCATCTATTATCAAATTCACGATTACTGCAATTACCTTTTAATACCAAACCAATACGGATTTGTTAAGAACGAATCCACAGTTACGAACTTGGTTTAACGTATTTCTGAGTTTATTAATATGGAGACAGGATTTCAAACTGATGTCATGTACACTGACTTTAGTAAAGCTTTTGACCTTCGACCTCGTTGCATTATACCCTTGAAATTAACTAAACTTGGATTTCCCTCCTTTTTCGTCAGTTGGGTAAAATCTTATCTGACAAATCGGAGTTACATCGTGCAGTTTAGAACAGCCTTTTCATCATCGTTTGATTCAGGTGTTCCTCAAGGCAGCCACTTAGGCCCACTCTTATTTATAATTTCTATCAATGATGTAACTTCGGTAATCAAAAACAGTAAAGTTAAAATTTATGCTGATGACATGAAAATCTTCAAAAAAATTACATCTCTACTAGACTCAACCCTTCTACAAGAAGATCTAGATAACTTTTTTTTATGGTGTAGAACTAATAACCTTCAGTTAAATATAAACAAATGTGCCACAATGAGTTATCATAGGCGAATTAATTGCCTCTCATATACCTATTCACTTAATGAACAAGCTTTAGAAAAAGTCAAGTCTATCAAAGACTTGGGAGTTACTTTCGATGAAAAACTTACTTTCAAAATGCACTACAATAACATCATCAATAAAGCTAACTCATTGTTAGGATTCATAAAACGATGGTCCAAAGAATTCAATGACCCATACATCTTGAAATCTCTATATACTTGTCTCGTTAGACTCCAGCTTGAATATGCCAGTCAGGTATGGTCACCTTATTATGAAATTCACAGTGATCGAATTGAATCAATTCAAAAGAATTTCTTAAGATATGCTTTACGTCTCCTTCCTTGGTCAGACCCTTTTGCTCTTCCACCTTATAATAATAGGCTCAACCTTATTCACGTAACTACATTAAAAAATAGACGTGAGATCGCGGATGTTCTCTTTATTACGCAAGTCGTTACCGCAAATATCGTATCGTCATTTATATCTACTTAAATATACAAGGTGCTATTTTGATAATTTTGATGAACTTGAAGCGGTAATAAATGAAAATTCGAATTTATCTGCTTATCCGAAACACATTTAAAAGAGGATGATGGAGCCTTATATACATTAGTAATTATAAAATTATCAGGGTAGTTTCTTTTTCTCGACATACTGGTGGCGTATAGTTTTATATAAAATATTCATGGAAGTTTGACACTAAAAATAATATTACAATTGGGTTGATATTCTGGTGTTTGATTTTAAAGGTATGTAATTCAAATACATTTTTGTTGTTTGGCGGCAGTATATAAATGCCCAAACAGATATTATTTCTTGAGTGATTTCCGTGAAAACTTTGAACGAATAATGGAAAATTTAACACAATTTATTCGTGATGTTATACTAAATGGGGAACTTCAACATAAATTGGCTTGAAAACACCTCCAATTAAATAAAGATTGCTCCATTAAAAAATTACTCTGCTTTCAAGCAAATTATTGATTGGCCTACTAGAATTATTACGTCTAGCGAATTAAGTCTTAAGTGAATTATTAAAGCACACTTTGTATAATATTAAATATAGTAAATTATTATTGTTAGACCAACGATGGAAATTGTTTAGATCAGTTTGGAGTAGGATTGAATCATCAATGGACTTAATTTTTTTTTTTTAAATTTTCATATCATCTGCATAATTTTGTAGTTCACTATTTTTAATCACAAATGCAACATCATTCACAGAAATAATGAATAGAAGAGGCCCCAAGTGACTGCCTTGAGGAACTTTTGACTGGGCTGCGAATGATGTCAACGTAAATTACCTAAATAAGACATTATAGGATATATCAACTAAATATGAATCGATCCAGTTTAGCAAAAGTAACGGGAAACCTAGTTTCTTAATATCAGTAATGTCGAAATGACACAAGGCGAAATGACACAAGCTTTGCTAAAATCTATGTAAATGACATCATATTATTAATAAAGTTGCTTCAGCAAGGTTATAGTTATCACGGATTTACTTTTTATAAATCCGTGCTGATTATGTATTAGGAAAGGAGTGCATTAGTGATAATAAACAGAGTCACACAAAATTAATTCAATAACTTTAGGAATTGAGGATAATTTGGCAATAGGACGGTAATTAATTACGTCATCTTTACCATCTCTTTTGTGGGTAAGTTTTATAAATGACTTTTTTTTTCAAATTAAAGGAAAGGTACCAGATTGAAAGGATGAATAAAATGGACAGTGGAAAAGCGAGTGTACTGGAATACTTTTTTAAGATAGATTCAGGAACCCCATCCGGACCTGGGCATATATTATTATTAAGATTTGTTAAAAATGTTTGGCTGAATGATTCCATGAATGTTTTACAGTTCCACTAAGTTGACTTAGAAACCAAGATGTAATAGTTTTAATTTGAAATTAAAATCTTTTTTATCCCATAAAGCCAATTCATTTTATGTTATACGTAATTGATTTGTAGAACTTTGCTGTATATTTTATAAAAATGTATCATCTTATAGTACCAAAGACAGGCTTAATTTATTAAATCTTCTTAAGTTTTGTTTTTTAATATAGCCAAAATCATGGGATAAAAGCTATAACTGTTAGAACAAAACTGTAACATAGTTAGTTTGCTTTATACGTATACTCCTCATAAGAGCGTAGTTAAATTTTTATAAATATGATTAATCTACTGTTTCAATATACTTAGTGATGTGATCACGACATCTCTAATTGTCTAGTAGATAAATTTTATTTTATATGACATTTGATGTCGAATTTTACATATTATTGAATTTCTTCCTACCGATATTAGGCTTGAGAGAGATATTTATTATAGTTAGCAAACCCTTTCCAAAAATAACTTAATAACTTAATTAACAAAACGCTTTACATTCGATATTTACCACAGGTGTTCAGGATAATGATAAAGTACCAACAGTCACAATGTCAAATAAAATTTGAAACAATAGAAATGCAAGACACAAATAAATTTGCTGGTACTATAGTTTGACAAAATGATAAAATAAAAACAAAAATCAACGCAGAAGTATATCAGTTTCAACTTAGCTGTACATCTCGATACAACGGAAATTGGTAGGAAAGAGTAACTATTTTACTTTCTTAAAAAACAATTAACACTAATCATGATCAGTGACATTTGGATCATTGGTAAGGCAAATAGTAAATTCTTGAACTTTATTCAAATGTTTTAACGCATTAATAGAGGCGCTAGCCCATGTGGAGGTTTGAAGGTTTTTCTGGAAATAATACAGCTTTGAGCTTTTGACTAAATTCTGAGACATCTGCTTTTAAGCTCTCATTTTTTTCGTATTATACTGATATTGGGTCATAGCCTAAGACTAACCACAATCTAATCGAATCTAATATACTCATTCATTAGTTCACCCATCAATCACCTGCAAATATTTGCTTTTATAACAAAGCAAATATTAAAGTTATTATTTTAAACCCCTTTAATTAATTGAAATAGGTTGTCTTATATAATGTTTTACTAACTATATAACTCCAATATATTTACCAGATTAAAACACAGTTATATTGTACAGCTTAAATTTCTAACAGATTTAATTAAATATTACAACAAAGATCTTGAACAAATTACTTTTATATAATATAATATACATAAATCCAGATTCAACTGTATGACAATAATGTTCAGAATTTAAAATTTATACACAGCGTTTTACAAAGTGTTCTTGTTTCCATACTGATATTACACCATAAAACAAATATAGTATAACAACTCGAAGACATTTTGATGGTTAGGCATATTAGAAAATTATACTACGATTTTCTATCTACAATTGAAAATTATATGGAAAACTTTGCAGTAAAACAACAGATTAAATGAAAGCTTTTAAGCTCGAGAAAAGTTTCAGAACGGGAAAATTGTTATGAAAATTAAGAATAACTATTATGATATTAATGGCATGGCAATTATTACTGTAATAATTGGTGAAAACTATGGTAGTTTTCCTATAGTGTATAAGTGTATGTAATTTAATTTGACTACTAATCAGATGGTTTTCGTTTGTTTGTTTTATTTTTCCTAAAATAATGAAATTTGTAAAAAATTATAATTTTGAGAAAACTTAAAGAAAATAGAAAACAAAAATTTGTTTATTAAAAAATAATGGAAGTGTTCTAATATGTAAGATGACTTGATAACAGTTGTACTTCTCCACATTTACTGACAAACACTTATAAAGGTTTACTTTTTATATTTGCCTTTATTAATTTGCTTCGAAGTTATATTATTTATTTATATGTTTGCAAATATTTTAAACCAGCCGATTTTCAGTCGCTGATGATACTATTACGGTTTCTATTTTCTAATTTTCAACGGACCTACAATATGTGGGTCTAATATGTCAAATTTCTAGCATATTAATATAATAAAGGTGGAAAACCACTACTACTAACCAATCACAGAATTTTTTGCCTTCATCGGGAATCCAAAATGTAAAGTTTCTGTTGAAACGCAAATCCTCTACCGACTGCTCCCACCCCAGTGTGTTTTTGTTTTTTTTTTTATATAATAATTTTCCATATACCGTACTTATGTACGAATACTTTTATCTAAGTTACTGACAATATTTTAAAACAAAAAAAAACAACGAAGAAACACTCTGTATGTAATTGACAAAACAACATTCAAAGAGTGTATCACACCATTCAATTTTGTATATACAATATTAAATTATTATTATTATTATTTCAAATGTTTTAATATGAAAGTTATTAAAAGCTATCTTTTATTATAATATTGTACAAGGCCTTCATGGCCTATATATATAATAGGTACAAGGCCTTTGTGTAATATTGTAAATGGCTATTATATATATGCCACAAGTCTTTTACTAATACGGCAATTAACAAAAGTTTTTTTTGAATAATTATCCAAATGATCAAAGTGGCTGTCATTATCATAACGATAATCTTTTCTTAATTTTGTTATTATTTATTTGAATTTTATGAAATAAATTATTAGTTTTAAGAGTTAAAAAAATTATTGTTTTTCGGAACCAATTGACTTTTTTTTTTATATGGATGTATTGAATAGCCCAATTTTGGTTTACGCTTAGTTTTTAAAGAACGAATCAACTGCATTAATCGAAGGCTACGTCATGTGAATTCCATATTATTTGAGTACAAATGTGTACATTTTTCCATCAACGTATTTTATTTCTTCAATTTTTTTTTTCATTTTTTGCTTTGTTGATGAAATTTAAACTGACTACATATTCTTGATAAACTTTCATACGCATATTTGTACATAAAGCATTTTTATGATTTCCGTTAAGTTTCATATCTCCCAGTTTTTTTACTGACTGAAAAAAAAATATCTAAATTCTTTCTTGTGTTTTAGTATAGTGTAGTGTAGTGAGTGCATTTTATATACAAAAACATAAGACAAAATACTGAAACTCTTTTTATAGAGTATAAAAAAAGAAAAACAACAACAAAAGAAAAAAATGCAAAACTGGGTGAATAATATCAATCCACTGAGAACACTGAAGTGAAGAAATCCATATTTTCTTGTATGTAAAAACTATATAGGGAGTTTTTAAGAATTTTCATTAAAATTTATGATTAAAATTTTTTAACAAAAGGTAAAAAATATTTCATATCTCATAAGATTGTAATTTATAAGAAAGGGGGCAACCTCCTTGTAGTTAGGTAGTTATTTGTTGTTTTTTTATATTGCATAAAGATTCCAGTAACTTTTAAATGACAAAAAAAAAACAAAAAAAAAAAAACAAGAACAAAATAAAGTATGAATTCTTTTAAAAGTAAAAAATCAAAAACAAAACAAAAACGTGTAAAATAAAAGAAAACTCTGATTGCTGTAGATGGGATAGTTAAGTAATGTTTGTTATTCCCAAAAGAAGTAATCTAAAAACAAAAATTACTTTTAACAACTTTTGAAATTGTTTTAAGATTTTCAAATAAATTTTTTTGTTTTGTTTTTGTAAAACTCTCTATTTAATTTATCTCTAATGTTAATACATATTTATCTTTAATGTCTCTCAGAGAATATCAGAAAAATTCTTTAATTTTTTGTTTTACACTTTTTACACACTTTTTTGTTCCATGGAATATATATAATACATATTACATATATATATATATATATATATATATATATTCATTTCGAATATGCTTTTTGGTCATAGTGCAGTTTAAAGTTTGAAAGCTTGAAAAAGACAAAACTAATTATTATAAATTTACTAGGCAACGACAAAATAAAAAAAAACAAATATTAATCAAATTGTTATACGGACTAATTAATTGGAAATCGTCTCTCTCTAAATTCCACAAAATTTTAATTTTCCATCTTCCAAATCCATCTTCCAAAGTACGTATCTGTATGGTGCTCCGGTCTGGTCAAACTGCGCATATTTTCATAAAAGATAACTGAAAATTACGCAAAATAAACTACTATAAATGTTACTAAACCTCCCTTGGTATCACAGTACATTAGATATCCATTTAAAATCCAAAAGTACGACGATAACAGACAAAATTAATATTAGAGCTAACAAATTTATTGCCAACCGCTTCAGCTCCGAAATTATTTTAATTAGGCAATTGGTCGAGAATTACTAAATGCAATTAAATTGTGATTATTTGCTTTAGTTATTTTGTTTTCTTGTTTTTCGATGTCTTTATTTAGATATAAATTAGTTTAAGTCTAGTCATAAGTTTTTAAGTAAAATTTTTAAAAATACAAGTAGTCGCAAGGTTTTTGTAATTTTTCACCATTTTCCTCGTATCAGTTAAAATAAATTGTAAATCAAACAACAAATGTGATGCAAAACAAAAATTAGAATAAAATAAAACTCGCAGCTAATAATCTAACCTCTAATTTGTTATGTATTAACAAATTTTGGAAATAAACGAATTATCTATCACTAGTTTATAAGAAGGTCTCAAACTTGCCAATTACTGTTTAGTTTGTTTATTTATGATTTTTTCAAAAGTTTATCTAAAAATCACTGTAGATTGTACGCAGACGATGTTAAACTTTACATTGGTAGTTCACTTTCCGAATATTCAAAATTATGTCGTACAACAATAGTTTTAGGACCACTGAGTTGTTCCACATTCTATTTCCACCACCTACAGAAAAAGTTCAGAATAAGGAAAGATTTGAGCCAATTACTAGAATGCTTCGTGAAGTAAATTATAGTTTAATCTTTTTTCATCACCACGTAATTAGTTAGGACAGTTAAAAGTATACTGTATAATAGAAACGTACTTAATGCTAACTAGTTATATGATTTCGTTTTTTTGTCCTTTGGTTATTCTTTTTGGTTTTTTCTTTTCAATTTTTAACAATGAGGAATAACGGTTTTTGGTATATTCCGTCTAGGGAAAGTTGAAACTGTAGCACAGTTCTTACCAAGGTACACCTTTACAATGATGGTTCAAAACTGAATGACAGGAGAGAGGGGGGGTCTACTCGAAAAATCTAAATATAAGTCTATACTTCAGCCTTTCAAGACATTGAAATGTGTTTCAGGCGTAGGTGATGGCAATAAAAGAAACCTAAGACTTGCTGAGATCCAACGTATTAACTGTTCTGAAATATCTGTATATTCACAGACAGTCAGGACGCAATTAAAGCACTGCAGTCGGTAACCATATCAATTCGTGTTGGCCTGTCACAGTTCTTTGGACGAACTATAGAGGATCGGTTCAATATATAGTTACGATGGGTGCCAGGACACAGTGATATTCCGGGTAACTGCATTGCAGATCAACTTGCTAGAGCTAGAGAGTACTATGTTAGAAATCCTTCCGGAAAGACGCTATCTGGGTATTCACCTCTAGCTATCTGTAATTTATTGCTTCGCAAAGATGCAATAAAAGCTTTAAACTTCAGATGGTCAGTTAGACCAGACTGTAACATCACCAAGCTAATTTGGCCTATGCTGAGCCTGAAGCAATCATTTAATCTACTAACTTTGAAAACGTGTGACATTAGCACTATGACAGGCGTCATTACGAGTACTCATCTAATTAGTAAACATGCCAGAAGGCTTGAACTCCCCTCAAACGGTTTTGCAGAACGTGTAGAGAAGAGGTGGAAGATGACACTGTCTAACACATACTCTGTTCTTGCCCTAGTCTTTACCATAAAAGGAAAACCGTTCAGGAGCCTTATTTCGCTGTGTGACCTTGAATGCACTCAAATCAAAGATCTGCACCCCTTCGTTAAAAGCTCAAATTGGTTCAACGAGTAGAGTCTTACGCGACGAAACTTTCCGTGGTATCACAATAGACCTTACTGTCCACTAAGTGTGTCGGCGTACTACTACCTACCTACCTACCTACCTTTTAGTAGAGAAGTTTAATCAGTACTAACTTAGTCTTTTAATCATATATTCTTAATCTTTGTAACAGTATTATATAATTACAGTTAATTTGTGCAAAGACATCCAACTATGTATTTTATTCATGTTCTAACTGATGTTATCTTCAAGATCTAAAAAAAATTCTGTAGAATATACTACTACCGAATTATCAACATATGAAAATTCATTGCTATCAATTATTGATATTATAGCAAAACTGTTAATATAACATGAGAATAAAGTTAGGTCTAAATAAATGGCTTGTACAACTGCATAGTCTAAATTTTTTATATACTTTTTAAATATTGTCTGACCTGTCTGAATTGCTGTCTGTTTTCCAGATATTTTTTAAATCATTTGTGTCCATTTTTACCATAATTCCATGTTTAAATAGTGTTCGTATTAGAATTGATCCGTATCAACTGAATCGAAGGCTTTAGTGAGATCGAAAAAAAATATGAAACCTATTTGTTGAATTTTCAGTTTTGAGATATTCAAGTATTCAAGTATAGTTGGTTGTTGACCCAAGTCCCTATGGTTTTATTAAAAATGATTGATCCCATATATGGTCTCTAAAAAAGAGAATATGATGGATATTGATATTGGTCTAAAATGTGTAATTTAATCTACGCTACCATTGCTTTTGTAAATTGGTGCAACATTATTTATTTTTAGATAGTTTGGCATTTTTTCCTTGTTTAAATCAACTAATATTACGTTGTACTAGTAGCAAAGCTAGTTTATTATTATATAATTTTACTATATCTATTATAATTTCCACTTTATTCCAGTTTATTTGAAAGTTATCAATAATTTTCTCTAGAGTTTTTCTTTCCATTGTAGTTAAATTTTAATTTACCTTGCGTTTTAATTTTTGAATGTGTAGATTGTTTTGAATTTTAGAGTATGAGATGAGAGAGTGTATTAGAGATATGTTGTTTAACCTTTATTCAGCTGGCATTTCAAAACCCATACTTCAGCTGGCATTTCAAAACCTTCAAACAATTTGTATGGATTTTACTATGATTTTAAATAGTTTTCTTATATTTATTGTGAATATTTTTGTATTTGTTTTACTTTTACTCTTAAATTTAGTTTAATTACTTGTGGGAATCTATTCTATTAGGCAAGGTCTATTAAGCATTTTTGTTTTTGGCGAAGTATTAACTATAAAATTCGGACTTGAAACAGCAAAAGGGCATCTAATTCCAAAAATATTATATAATAAAAAAACATTGTTCTAGAAAGGTATTTGATCATACTATAAAGTTCTGTAACCAGATGGATAACTTTAAAATTTTATCTGCCTCTCAGGTAACAAGGGTTTTTTTTTTAAACTTTATTTTACCCATTGTACAATCTTATAATTACTTAGCCTTGATAAAGTTTACAAAAAACAGCTTTTGTGATATTATTACTAACATATAAAGTAATAGTTTTGCTTTTTATGTTAATTTATGTTATATAATTATTCTTATTATTATTGTTATTATTTAGTTTTAATTTACTTAAGTTCTTATATAAATCTATTGGACAAAACCTGGGATGTAAAAACCAATATATGCTCGTATTATTTAAGATAAAACTTAACCTAAATAAACCTAACTAAAACTAGCTTAAACCTAGTTAAGACGAGAAAAAAAATATGTATTTGTGAAATTTAGTGCTAATTATACGTATTTTCCAACCACCAATAGTCTCTTTTTATAAATATATCTTTGTCCGGTATAGACATGTCATATCATAAATTTTCTCCATTAATGTTGCCGGGTTATACTTTATAGTTTTACATGTAGCCCGTCTACTATAGTGATATAGTGTAGGGACATGATTGTGGTTTTGAATATAACTATTTGTATCCAAAAAAATAAAGTGCTCAGGGGCTATAAAGCCAGTGAGCATTGTCTTTTTAATGTACTCCTCGTTGTGGTAGAATATATGCGATATTAAAACATTTTCTGGAGTTTTTTGTGCTCTGTCATAATGTTTTCGAATCAATTTTATTAGAAAACTAATACAGTTACCCGACGTTGTCCGGGTCGACCACAAAATGTATCGAATTTATTTCAATGAAGTTTGATTTATGAATCGAATTGAAAAAAATTGGTTTATCAAAAAAGTTCTAATATTTTTTTTCATTATGATAACAAAATCAACAATACTACAATTTAAACTATACTTATATTAAAATTATTTCTTTGTAAACAATATTTCGGTGGTCTTTTCTGATGAAGTATAAGCAAATACGTTTCTTGCTGTTGCGGTATTCTTGAAATAAAGATATGTTCGCCTATTCCACAATCAATTGAAATTTGTACTTAAATGAAATGAGGAAAACTCTCATTCTTAATCTAATACCATAGTTTTGGCTCCTTCAAGTTTCGTAGAAGCAATATTGAAGCTACTATTTTTAATTCCAATTGGTGAGGAACAACAACTTCATTTTCATCGATAACTGTATCTATTGATTTGTACACATGGAGCCCCAGGAACACTCTGCAGCATTTTCTGATTAATAAAACGAATTGTCACATTTTTTAGGCTAATTCACATAGCCACTTCACATAGTCGTGTAAAAATTTTATACTGATTCCTAAATTCGAAAATACTTTTTCAGGAAAATACATGTTTGTTTATTTTTCATAGAGTACCTATGAATAAATTTTCAAGTCTGTAACACAATCTTTTTTTGAAACATTCCTACCGGTACCTTATTTGACCATGAATAACTGTGCAAAATTTCAGAACTCTATCTTTAAAACTGTGGGCGTGTATAGCGAACAAACAAACAAACACACTTTCCCTTTTATAAGTATAGATTGTCCATTCTAATTTCAGGTAACAAGGAAAGTCAATTATATGGTTTGTTGTAAAAACTCAAAACACGCAAAAAATGTGTTTTTGTCATCAAAAAACCTATTTTTTAAATATTATATATTTTATTGTTTTAAATATTATTTAATTTATTTAAATTTAGCAAAAGTGTATACATTGAATTACAAAAAAAGTGCCGGTTTTTTCATTAATTTTTTTTTCATGGAAATTTAATAAAAAAGATACAAAAAATAAAAAATATTTAAAAAAAAATAGTTTAGAGAACAAACAGTACATTTTTATAGTATTTTTTTGAACAATAATACATCTTCCGGGTGCCTAAATACCGTTAGAACATTTATTACTTTCATGTACCTACTTATGATGATGTACGTTTAAGGCCCAGAAAAATTGTACTTTACATCTATAACAAAATTGTCATTAGGTACCGAACTATTCTTATTTTATGTTTTATATTTTGATGATAAGATATCTTCTGGGTACCCAACTACCGTTAGAATTTTTATTTCTTTCACGTACAATTGACGATAATAAACCTTTCAGGTGCAGACAAATTTTACTTCATTTCTATAACAAAATTATCATTAGGTACCGAACTATTCTTATTTGATATCTTGATGATAAGACATCTTCTGGTTCTGGGTAACCAAGTACCGTTAGAACTTTTATTTTTTTCATGTACCTACTAAAGATGGTATACGTTTATAACAAAACTATCATTAGGTACCGAACTATTCTTATTTAAAGTTTTGATGATGAACTGCCCTTTGGGTACCCAAGTATCGTTATTTATTATATATACTTTATGTAAATGGAAAATGTAAAATAATGTATATATATAAAAAAAAGTGTCATAATAAATTATTTCTGTGATATTAAAAATAATATTATCTTATTTTAACACAAAAATGCATATAAAACGCATTATAGCTACAGGTGTAGCTTTTCAGCTGATTACGTAAAGAAAAAAAAAATACCCGGTTTACCCATCCCCCAATTATTTTTTTTATTTCAAAAAAGTTTTAAAATATAAATTTTGATGAAAAATGAATTCTCACAAAAATTCATATCTCTAAGTCAATTTGCATCGAAAATTTTTAAAAAGTAAAATGCAAAAGGTACAGCCTTTGACAGCATCCTGAAAGCAGTGTGAGCGTTGTTGATGCACGGTTCAATATTCAGCACTTTCCCTCCATTTGATAATACGATGCATTTAATCAATTTAACTTTATATTATTTTATTTAACAATATTAAACGCAGTACCGTACAATACTAGAGCAAGAGGTAGAATAAGATTGAGATGAAATCGATGACACCTGTTAAAAGATTGGAATTAAAGGATGGTGTACAGTTGCACAAGATAGAGCAAAATGGAGGAAAATTGTAAACGAGGAGGTTAAGGCTCGCCCTGAGCTGTAGAGCCAATAGATAATGAACTTTATATATTTGTTACAGTCCCCGAAAATTCAACCTTTATACACTTAACTTCAAATCAGGTTATTTGCAAGTGCACTATTTATTAGCAAAAGAGTACATTTGAAATTTTTGAAAGTAGATAATTAGGAGTTCCTATTTCAATAACTAACTCAACCTGTTTTTATTTAAATGTTAATATCGTTTCTATGTAGGAATGTATATATATATGTATGTATATACATAACTTTTAAAAAATAGCATTCCTTGCAACATTAATTGGTTTATCTTTTTTCTCTGTACATTTTTGATTTTTGTTTTTTTTTTTTAACTGTAATTTTATATAACTTCATAATTTTCTCACGTGTCCTGTTGAATATGAAAACTTCAAAGCAAAAAATATCCTAAGGATAATTTTCCACGATATATTTTTTTTTTGTTTTTCTTTCCTTCTTCTTCATTTTTTATTCATGGATATGTTTCGGAAAAAAAAAGAAATATTAAAATTGCACTTTTCAACTAATTCATAGTTGAATAAGAAACAGGAACAGAAAAATCATTTACGATATGTGCAAAGTTTCCTTTCTTTTTTTCTAAATGTAGCTGGGAATGTGTGTGTGTGTGTGTAAATTCATCATATAAATAATTACTATTCAAGCTTTAACAAACCAGACCGTTCTTGATTTATTCTGATATCCACGTTGTTTTTTTTTCTCTACTTATTTCTATATAATTTATTATTAAAATAAGTTATAGAAGAAAAAAAAAATAGAGAGAAAGAGAAATAAAAGAAATAATTTCTGACATAAAAATTAAAAATTCTGCGATGTTAAGTTCACAAAATCCTTTCATAAAATCCTCACCGTGAATTTATTTTTTTACTTTTTTTTTCTGTTTTCTGCCTCGTTTCTGGAAGTGATTATCCATGTGCTTTTAAATGAAAGTGTGAAATTGTTTTTTTTTAAATGTATTTATACACAGATACATAGACGGGCAAAGGTGTCCGCTCTTTTAGCAAATTTCACTTAGCAAAGTAAACCTTTAGCAAAATAAACATTTGTACCAGTCTCATCATTACATAATATTATAATTGCCCCTCTAATTGTTTTCTAAATTTCTATACAACGCAATCACCCATTTTAAATCTAATACTATGGGTCCTGATCTTATATTCTCCTAAAATTTATTAAACTACTACTGCCTGATGTTGTTTTACCATACATAACTCATATCTTCAATTCTATTTTAACAATTTATCCAAAAGTATATGGAAACTAGCAAAAGTTATTTCTTTACATAAGAAACCTAATTCTGAAATCTCAGATCTATTAGTATTAATTATCTGTAGTCTTTCTCAGGCATATGAATTTCTTGTATACATATTAAGACTTCTCGGTTTATTGAAGATGAACTTGAATTTCTGTCTGTATTTATGAGAAATCACAGTACAGGAATTACTCTTCTTGCAGTAGTTGACACTATTTCTTGTGCAGTTCATAAAACACATGTCACAAATAATTATTGCTATTGAATTTTTCTAAGGCATTTGATTCGGTCAATCATCACCTATATATATTTATTATATAGTAAAATGTCACTTAAAACTTATTTGCTTTATCGCTCTAAATTCGTATGTCTCAATAAATTCATCAGCTTAAAG
This sequence comes from Argyra leucocephala, assembly GCA_963942445.1. Lineage (NCBI taxonomy): Eukaryota > Metazoa > Arthropoda > Insecta > Diptera > Dolichopodidae > Argyra > Argyra leucocephala. The sequence goes on along the minus strand of OZ012681.1, from coordinate 63,203,972 downwards.
TTGAATGTGGTATACCCTAAGACATATTATGGTCCCAACTATTCAGTGTATTTATCACAATTATATTCCAGACTGCTTAACTGAAGAAGCTCATTGTCGTCCTTATGCTGATGATGCAGAGATTCGTAGTAACTGCCCTATTGTTCAGCTTAGAAATTGCATATAGCCAAACTAAATGTTGAGCTTGAAGCTGTTTCCCAATGGGCTTCAGCTAATCAACTCATGCTGAATCCCGCTGCCTAAAGCTATTGTGATTTATTCTAAAGACTTAGCGATAATTTACCACTTCTAATACTGAATAATAATAATATTCCGTTTGTTGATCATGCTAAAAATTTGGGTGTTGTATTTTAGGTTAGTCTGATCACATCACTCGAATAGCAAATCTATATTACAAAAAATTTGGAAGTTTTCTACTCTTATTCCATTATGAGAACCAAGTGCAAATTAGTTAAGTCTCTTATCTTGCCACAAATTTTGTATTCTGATGTAGTTTACTCTTCGATGAGTGTTAATGATATTTCTCAGCTTAATATTATTTTTAATGAATTTGCACAAGGTATGTCACAAATCGTCGCAGATATCTCAGGATCTCTATATGTTTCTAAGTGTATTCTAGATTGCTCATTTAATAATTATTTAAATTTTAAATATGTAGGTCTGTTTAATGTAATATCAGAGACTATAATTGTCTGTTTAATGTAATATCAGAGACTATTATAGTCTCTGGTAATATCTACAGGGCTTCCTTCTTATATTTATAATGAACATGATTTCGGTAGATCACCCCATCAAAGTAGTTTAAGGCATCTTTTTTTTTTTGTTAAAATTATATCTTTGTAACATTCACTTCCCATTGCTATAAGGCGTGCTCATTGTTGTGTATAGTGTTGAAAATGTCGGCCATAATTTAGGAAACATTAATATTTTATCGAAAATAATTTATGGCTATTTTCCAATATTTTTGGTGGCTCTCTCGATAATTATGGTCATTCCTCCAGATATTTTATCATTTTTTGTCTATCAAACTTACGATATTTCTGCCTATGCTCTAATAATTTAGCCGATATATTGGCTAAATGATAACCGGGCATTATTAAACATATTTGCAAAAAAAAATTTTGAAGATTGGCAATATCATAATTCGGGACCACCAAAGCCTCTAGTATAAACATTTTTAGATTGCCAGATTTTGATTTTTGCTTTCCAATTGTTTTTTGCCAATGGTCCAAATGTTAAATGTCCATTTCTCCAAACGTTTGTTTCCAAATCGGTGTTTTGTAATGAAAATGTCCATTCGCGAAGTTGAATTTGCCAAATGTACTGCACCAACTGGCAAGTAGTATAAGAAGAAAATCAGAAAAGAAAAAAAATGAGCAATTTTTTTTTACACCACCCATCATCAAGGACAATGAAGTTGTCTTGTAAAACTAAAAAAAAAAAAAGAAAGAATTAAAACCAAAAACAAAAATTTAATAGTTGATCTAAAGTTACACTACCATATTCAGTAGGGCATAATATCCCAGGATTTTAATATTGTAATTTTAAATTATTATTATTATTTTTTTTATATACATAATATATTATATATAATATATATAACATGCATATATTCATACGTATATTTTTAATTAAAAATTATAGAAAAAAATAGCGTAAAATAATTTTCTAGCTTTAAAATTTAATCTTTTTTAATTCTTTTTGCAGTGTTTATAAAAGTAACGAAGAATTATTTAAATTATATTCAGAATATTATGTTTATGTATGTATATATATATATATATACAATGTATATACATATTGATTAAAATGTATTGGGAGTTTGGGACGCTTATAAGGTATAGTAGTAGGTACATTCAGCAAAAATAAATTAATTTTTAAAATTTTGCATTTTATTTTATTTTTTTATTTTTTTGTTGAAGAAAATCAACTGTGAGTTGAAAATTTTCACTTAAATAAGGAAACATGTTTACAACAATGACCTGATTCGTTATATGTACATTTTTTTTCATAATTATGTATCTTAATTTCTGTTATAGAAGTTTAATCAGTTGCGGACCAGTTTATTTTAATTACGTAAGACAAGTTATTTTAATGAATTTTACAGAATGTATTTTTGATAGTATGAAAATATTAGTACAGATTATAACATATTAAAAAAATAATAATAGTTAAAATAAAGGAATAAAATTTATTTCAAATCTTTGCACAAAGTCAATCAAATCTTCCTAAATCAACCAATGCAGCAAATATTTTTAAATAGAATAGCTTTATTTTATTTAACTGGTTACCAGATTATACTCTCAATTATTTTTGTTCTTTATTTTATCCCAATGACAAAGGGAACTGGACCAGGTCGAAAACCCCATAAAGCATTTTTTTTTTCTACTTCATCGGAATCGAACCTGAGATCTTTCGGTTGAAAGGCAAGCGTTCTATCTACTGCGCCACCCAGCGTGTCAAGAATATTCAAAGGTTATAAAATCAATTGTAATACAAAGAATATTCGATCTAAGGGTATAAATGTATTTAATGGAGGATGGATCAGTTTTTAACCAAAATTGTATAACAGTATCTATTCAAATGTAATCAAAAACTGTTTAACTCGATGATGCTTTTTGGAAATATGTTGACTATAAAACTAAATCGCCAACTTACTATCACTGTAAATCTTTTTTTGTCACAACCAACATGGATATATGGATCAAAAATTAACAATTAGGCGTGTTCGTAGTTGCAGTAAAATATGCGTCGGTGTCTTGCAGATTTTTTTCTCTGTCACTATGAACAAAAAATTTTGCGCAGGCGCGAAGAAAATAGTTTAGCAGTCATTCTTGTTCATAGAAGCAGCACATGCACAATTCGTTTATATAGTCGTATTATATTATTTATAATTATATTATTATATATTTTTAATATATATATTTAATATTAAATATTTTTTAAATATATTTTATAAATATTTTTTTCAATATTTTTTATTTTAAATATTTAATATATATTACTTATATATTAAAATATATTAAAATTATTATATATTTTTTGAATATATTGATTTTATTATATTTATATATTATTATTATAAGCACATTTATTTTATTTTGATAATTAATTTTAATTTTTTACCTATTATTATTTTAAAGCAGGCGCTCTAAAATATCTGCACAATCTGCCCGACGCTGACGCGACACCGATTACTATGAACACAAGCGCCTGCTTTTTATCTGCGCAGAATTTTTGATGATCTGTAACTACGAACAAAAAATCTTTTTTGTTGCGCAGGCGTGACCACTAACCGCCTTTGTACTAATCTCGTAGTCATTTTCAATTTTTGTCTTTTATACTGATTATAGTAATAAAGGTTAAATCATATTATATTGAACTGATAGATCTTATATTTGTTTTATTTAGAAAAATTACTTCGAAATCTTTTTATGCTAATTCAGGAGTTCCACAAGGCAGCCATTAAGGACCTGAAAAACGGCAAGTCTCATATGAAAGTTATGTATGAAAAAGTTGTAGGGGATGATCTAGCGCATCAACACAATAAAAAAAAATAAAAAAAAATTAGCGAATTTTTTCGAAATAATCAACGTTTTTTACAAAAGAAAAATTTTAAGTTTATGCAGTTATTATTCAAAAACAGTAAGTCTGTCATTCAACATATACCGTTAATTAGGTGTATTAAGTCTAAAAAAAAAGCTATGAAGAAGATGTTGCTCTAGTTTCAATTCCTTATGAGCTGTAGTTGATATTCTTTAGACATAATTTTTCTAATCCGATTTTCTTTAACTCTCTGTAGCCCCGGTAAATTTAAGGATAGACCCCTCTTCTAAAACAATTTTTTTCCTAAAATACTCCAAGCAATCACCCCTTAAAAACTTTTTGCTCTAAACCGGACCACCCTGTATAAATAAAATGAGTTGTATTGTAAATTGAAAAAATAAATAAAAAAATAAATTTAATTATAAATAAAACCAGTAACTTTTAAAATCATTTTTTTTTTGTTTTATTTTCTTATAATTTATTATATTAAAATTAATTTCTTATAACTATTAATTCTATAGGTATGAAGTAATTTTTTCGAATTTATATTTTTTAAAATCCATTTTTAATTTTTTTTTTAAAATAAAACAAAAATTCATCAACATTTGTTTGCAAAACCTCAGTTTTTACATAAGACCAGTATTTATTATAAATCTCTCGTAAATTTAATTAACAAATATCCCTGTATATATAAATGGATGTTAAATTATGAACTGATTAGATTCCTAATTTGTATTTGTTATTATTAAGGCTTAACAAATATAAAATTGAATGACAAAATATTAAAATAATAAAATCAAATTTTTTTAAAATGAATAACCTAAATAAAAGAAAATTTTATGAATTTATAAATGAATAATAATAATACATAATTGTAAAATAAAAATGAACTTTGATGAATTTATATAATTTTTGTTTTTTGGCCAAAATATCAAAATATTAGACACAAAATGTATTTGGTATAATCGAAATATAAACTAAAATTTATAAATCATAAGAAATTAAAAATTTTGTATGAATTTAATTACAGATTTTAATTATCATATAATTTTGGATTATTTCTTATTTGTCATTTATTTTTATGATTTTTTAAATTTCATGCTTAAATCGTTCAAATTTGTCAAGTTCTGCAAAATTACAATGATTATTTTTTGATTGGTTTTACAAAATTTCAAATGATACTTAAAAGAATCAAATTTGAAAAGTTGACATACAGATTTAACTGTAAAATTACTAATATGAGTTTAAGTAAATTAATCATGATTTGATCTTTATTATGATTTTGAAATATAAAAATATACATAATTACAATAAACCATACTTTTTTACACCTATAATTATTTTTACTTCAATTGCAATATCCTTATTGTATGACAGTTTTAAACATTATGTTGTAAATTTTCAAATTTTGCGAGCTCGAGCCTCTGATTTGACATATATTGAAGGTGAGATAGTATATTAATGTACAATCAAGGCACGTCTTGATTAAATTTGTTTTAACTTTTACTTTTAAGGCTTACAATAATTTCAAATTGTTTTTCTAAAAATTTCCACATAGAACTTAAATTTAATTAACAACATAATATCGTCGTATATTATATAGTGTATTATAAAAAATATAATTTTTAAATTATATATTTAAGTTATTAATTAGAAACCTTTTTTTTTGTTATTTTTTTTAAAGATTTATAATACCAAGTAAATTCTTGTATTTTTTTTTTTTTTTGTTGAATCAAAATAATTTAATGAAGAAATTTTATCTTCTGATCCAAAACAGAAAACCCCTAAGTTTAATAATAAAAAGTTTTTTTTGTTTTTTTTTTTTTTTTGTAAATTTTGATTATTAAAAATGTTAAACAATATAACATTAGTTGATAAAAAAAATATTTTTGTTATGGTCAACGTCGATTTTTAACTATTATTTCTATACAACTGGTTATTTCTTCAGGAGACATTTTTTCATAATGTAATAGTTTGGTAAAATATTCATGACGTTCCTGATTAAAACGATCTGTAGTCAAGATATTTGAAATTTTATCTAAAATCATTTTTCTAGAATCAGCATTATTTTTAAATGTTTCACAAATATAATCAATAACCGAATTTGTATTTAAACGTTCACAAACAACAGATGATAAATTTTCTTGAATTGCATGGTCCAAACATTCTTTTGGATGTTTTTCTGATAACATTTCCAATACATTAGTTTTAATTCGAACATCTTTTTCCATTACAGTTAATAAATCCTTAAAAATTGTTCGTACTAATTTATTATTAAGAAATTCTTTATTTTCTCTTATATTTGAATATTTTTCATAGATTTCATCGAAATCAAACTTTTCAACCACATATTTAAGAACAGCAGCTTCATCTGTAAAATATATTGATGCTGATGGGGTAATTAATCGTAATTCATCACCATCAACATCATTATTGCATTGATGTAAATTTTGTTGTGGATTTGTTGTACTATCTGCAGTTGCATTTAATTTAAGTGAATCCATTTCAATAGATGTCTGAAGTAATCCAGTTATAGGTTGATTTATAATTATAATTTGTTTAGATGAATCACATTCTTGAAGTTCTGTTGTTGTAGCTGAATTAGGTGGTAATGCTGGTAATTGTTGTTCATTATTTGCATCTGCTATTTCAGCAGCATTTTCCAAATTTTCAATTGATTTTTGTTGAATTTCAATCATTCTGACATTTGTATGATGTATCGGTGAATCATTAAATCGAGCTAATTCAAGCATACTGTCAAGTCTATTTTTACGTTTTAAAGAATGTTTCATTGAATTATTAGATGGAGTACTGGTACGTTCATAAATTAGTCTAAATAAAAAAAAAAAATTAAATTAAATTAAAAATAAAATAAATAAAAAATTATTATAATTTTATAATTATATATGTGTTAATCTGTATTAATTGTGTCATCTCAAACATATACTTGTGTATACATTTGTGAAGACTAATCGTCTCATGTATATTGAAATTAAATAAATTTAAATTTAATTTAATAACCCAGGGTAGGGTAGATTGTTCAGTAATCAATTGTCAATCTATAGTTACTTTGATGATAGTTGTCATATTAAACAAGAAATTGTATCAAAAAGATGACACGGGGATTGGTATAAGATATATTGAAATCGGTTATAAATTAATGTAACTCAGTTTTTAAATTTCGAAATGACTTTATTTATGCTTGAAGTCCCAACCATATAAAGCTTTTCAGGTTTTTTATTATTCATTTTCAAAATATCATTTACAGTCTGTTAGTTTGGAAAACTCTAAGAAACAAGGTTTAAAAAAAAAAAAAACGATGTGAATCACGGTTTTTTTTTTTAGTTTTCAAATTTTGTGAACTATGATATATTTGAATTTATATAGTTTTTTGAGTAATTAACGAAAAAATCGATTATTTTTTTTTATAATAAATAAAATACATAAAACAAATAACTTTCGAGAAAAGAGACTTTTTTCATATTAATACTTACTTGTTAAGACGACTCTGAGTTGGTTTATCTTCTTCAATATGTTTAACGTATTCTTTTGTAATAGAAACTGGTGGATCGTGAAAGCTTACACGTTTACGTTTATTAGCTGGTGATTCAAAATCATCAAAACTATCTTTTCGCAATTTTCTTTTTAAAATACTAGCAGATGGACTAGCATATGGTGATGGTAACACTTTTGAAAATGTTAAGAGATCACGATTTGGATCGTTGGCAGGATTTTCTATGGCACCATTATTAGTATCAGTCGAATTTTTCGGTGGACTTGATACATTTTGTACATTGATTTGTTGCTGTTTTTCTTGTGAGCTAGATAATTCTTCTGATTTGGAAGATTGAAATGGTGATGATGTAAAACGACCTAAAGAATCAATTTTACGATTTCTAATCATATTAATTAATTGTGCGCCCCGCCCTGTTAAACTTGATTGAGCTGCTTTTGATTTTGGAGCTGGACTTGTTGAATTATTAGTATTTTTACGATCAGGTGGTGAGTTTAAAGAAGCTGAACGAGTTCCGGATTTTCTAGTTGGTGAAGCATGTTTATTTTCTTCCAATACATTTTCAGCTGAAGTTTTCAATTCCTCAAAAAGTCTTTCAGCTTCATTAATAACTCCAGTATTCTTTAAAACGTTTTCATCATTGTCATCGTCAATTAAAATAGGTGATATATTCAAAGTATCATTCAGAAATTCTTCATTTTTTTCATCAGTGTTTCTACATTCTGGTGATGCTACAATACTTTGATTTAATGATTTTTTACTACAATTATTAAATGGTTTTATTGGTGAATATGCTGGTGAATCTATAGTTCTGTCTTCTTTGTACTGATAAATATCACCCGAGCGTTTGGGCGTAGATGGATCCTCTGGGGATTTTTTATTATGTTCAATTGAAGTATTCAAAATTTCTGTATTTGGTTCAGTATCCATTTCACTGATCTTCTTATTTGTCCAATTCGGAAGTTTTCTTGGTGTTCGAGCTCGATTTTTAGTTGGTGTTGACGGTTTTTCAGTATTTGTAATATTTTCTGTATTTAATTGTGTATCCATTTCAGCTATATTTAAATTTTGTTTTTGAATATTAGATAATTTTCTTGGACTTGTACGTGTTACAATAATATTTTCATCAGTAACGCCATGCAATAATTTTTGCATTCTTGGAGAAATTTCTATGTTTTCCAAAACAAGAAAATTATTTCTAGTTTTATTTTCACTAGCAAGATTAGGTGATTGAACTAATGAAGGAAAAATAGTAGAATCTGAACTACTTGTATCTGTTTCTAGATCTTTTATTATATTTCGTAAAGGCTTGAAATTATTTTTAGGCATATCGTCTTCAATCTTATCATATTGCAAACGTTTTCTAGGTGATTTATTTTTCAATTCTGATTTAGGTGGTATTTCAGAATTTTCAAGAAATATATTTTTCAAAAACGGTTTTATAGGTGATTTATTAGCTTCTGTCTTTGACTCAATTTCCTTACTTATAATTACTTTTTGAATAATCTCATTTTCTTTAGTTTTAAATTTATTTTCTTCTTTTGTATTTTTCTGTTCATCACATTTCATCAAATTACATTGTTTTGATGATACTGTACTAGTATTATTTCGTAAAGTACGTAATTTTGTTGGTGATTGTAAAGGACAAACTTCAGGTTGCAAAAGTTCTGTATTCAATTCTGTTTCCATTTCACAAACTTTTTTATTTTCATTAATTGATATTTCATTTTCAGAAGAATTTAATTTTTTAGTTTTAGTACTGTCATTTTCAGGTGAACTGAGTGAACTTCTTAATGTTCTTGTTTTTTCTAAAGCAATATGAATATTAAAATTATAACTTATTATATTTTATAGTAAAAACAAAAATATAAGAAAACTTACCGTCAGAATTTAGTATATTAACAGTAGTTTTAGCTGCTTTCTGTTCAAAACTATTATCACATTTCTTCGCTGAGGGTGTTTTTACAGGACCTTTCATCAAATTTGAATTTTTATTTTCTTCGGCAAGAGGAGTTGTTAAATTTCCAGAAGATTTTCTTAAGCGTCGTGCAATAATTGATTCAGATCTCTGTGATGCTTCAATTATTTCGTCTTCAGAATGGTTAATTATTGAATTAGAGTTTTGTAAATTTTTGTCAATAGATTTGTTCGTTTCTTCCATAATTTTTTCATTAATTTCAATTTCAACTTTAATATTTTTATTATCCGAGCTTGTATCATTTTTTTTTTCTTTTTCAAATGACAATGATTTTTTAGCATTGTTTTTCTTATCATTTATACCTTTGCCCTTTTTAAGATTACCTGTAATTTTCTTAGGATTTGCTGCTTTCCTAGTTCTAATACCTCTTTGACTTGCTTGAAATTGAGTTGAACGTAATAAATTCTTACCTTCAACAGTGTCTATTTGTAAAGCTTTCAAATTGTTCAAAATATAAGATTTCTTTTTTTCATCCTGGATCTCAATATTCATTGATTTCAATAGTTTTTCCTCTTCTTTTGTTATTTTTGATTTGTGATCTGAACTTTTTCTGTTTTTAGTTTTAGATTGCGATGCAGTTTTTTTCTCTTTCTCCTCAGAATCTTTAATAGCCTTTTCAACATTTTCTTTCTCTATAATTTCCGGTTCTTTAATTTCCACATTTTTATTCATTTTGACAGGTGATAACATCTTATTTTCTGTTTTTTTAAGAACATTTTTATTATTGGAAGATACAGAAGCAATGTTTTCTTTTGGTTTCTTAAATGGACTTCTTATATGTTCTGTTTCCACATGTGTACCATCTTTAATTACAATCAATTCATTAGAAACTTTTGGACTACTAATGATGTGCTGCTCTTTACCCCTATGAATGACAATCTTATTTGGTGTCCATGGTTTGATTGATGAAGAATCTTGTGAATGTGAATCATTGTTGTGCATATCATTATAAAGAGCGGGAATATTATCATTTTTCTCTTTCATTTTCTCCTTTTGATGATCTGTTAATCTATCGGGATTTAAAGCCCATACAGATGGTATTATTACAAATTCATCTGATTTTAAGGCATTACGAAAATCTTTCAAATATTTTTTATCGAATGATTCTTTTTTCAACAAATCTATAATAGTTTTTTTATATATTTCAAAACAATTTTTTGTAATATGTTTCAATTTCTCAGCTTGTACAATAGCTGATGAAATTGATTTAAATTCTTCAAATATTAAGCCAATTTGATTATCATTCAAACAGCACACATAATTTGTAAACTTTTCAACAGTTTTATTATACCAAGTATTTTTTGATGGTGCTTTAGATAAAATTATTTTTATCAAATCTAATACTTCAGTTGGTTTTGAAGTTTTATCTAGTAATAAAAATTAAATTTAATATAAAAAAAAACCACAATATTTTTAAGTTTCATTTAAAATCTTACCATAAGTCTTATCCATACAATCCACATAGCAAGCAAAAACTTCATCAAAATTAGGAATTTTTTCCCTTTTATCACAAAGCATTTTCATTGATGGAATTAATAGATTTACAAAATTACTTTTGCCTTCAGCATTAGAACTTGAATGCATTATTCTTTTCCATATGATGAAAAATGAATTATCAAAAATTGTATTTACCAATATATTATTTGTTTCAGTTATCCATCCACATTTTTTAAAAGGCCACATAATCCATTTATTTACTATTTCATATTTACTTTGTAATCTAAATTCAAATAATTTAGCGTCCATATAATTACGTAATACAGTTGATAACGTTTTCCAAATACATATTTTTATTTGAAAATTTGAAAAATCATTTAATTGATCTGTTGTTAATATATATTCTATTAAATCTTTTTGTAATTCCCAAAATTTTGTTAAATTGCTATATTTTTCAATTGCATAAATATTTTGAATAATAGGTTCAAATATATTTGATGGGAAATATTGATCATCATTTAAAATTAAAATATCAGTTAAACAAGTTACTATTTCAAAAATTTGTACATAATTTGCAGTGTTACTATTAAGATCATATAAATAATTATAATTAGATCCAAACTTTTCTACAATTTGTAAAATATTTGGTTTCAAAAGAAATCCTGCATTTTCCTTATCAGTTTGTATTAGTTGTTTTATAATTGTACAACATTCTTTGTAAATTTCAGCATTTTTTGTTTGTAAAATTACGTTTATTAAACCATGCCAAAGTAATTCAAGCATTTTTTTACGAGCTGAGCATTCTTCAACTGAAATTAAAAAATGAAAGATACAAATATTTAATTTTTTGAATTATGTAATAATTACCAATTATTAAAGATGCTTCCAAGCATGATCGCATTATAGCTTTCCAATTAGTTCTCATTATTACTTCAGATATCATAGCCTCTTTTGGTTTTTCAAGCTTATAAGTTTCCAATTGAGTATCAATTTCTTTATTGCCAGAATTTAACATTGCGATCAAAACAAATACTGTAATTTCTTTCAATTTTGGATATTGTTTAAGAGTTGAAACTCCACCTTTAACGGAACTCCCAAAACAAAATTGCAAAAATGGTCCAAATACCATCTCTTGATGTAATTCCAAGCAATTTTTAATATTTACATTATCATTAATTATTTGAGTTTCGCTTAGTTTTATCAAAAAAAACCAATAAGCATCTAATTTAGTTTCTGCAGCTAATAAATTTTTTGCTTGCGATGATCGAAATGGAATACTAACCAATTTCACACGTTTTAACGGAATTAATTCATTATATTTAGCAAAAGTTTTTACTAAAATTTTCCAACATATAAATGCTTGAGCTCGCACTTCTAAATCTGGAGATTTAAAACTTTGTTCTACTATAGCTAAAAATTTATTTATTATAGATACACTTCGTATAATATCTTGATCTAAAATATTTATCAGAAGACACCATATTTTGTACCAGTTAGCATTATTTGAAGAATCGCGAATTTTACTTATATATTTTGTATAATCTTCAACAATTCTATCACGAATAATAGACCATTCTGGACTATTTTGATATGCAGATGGTTGAAGTTTTGATAAAAAATTTACAATTGCTTTAATTGCTTCTGTTTGTAGTGTTGAGTCACTATCAATTATTAAAGATAAAATATCACCAAAGAAAAAACGTACTTGATCACTTGTAAGTAAAGTTATTACAGTCTCTTGTGGCGTTGATATTAAATTTAAACGTTCTACTACCTAAATGTAAGGAAAGAAATATTTTGTTTAATTATACACAATAAAATTTAAATATTTATTTTATAACTAATTTTGATTCTACATGTACATATGTATGTCATTTTGCTGCGATGTATATAGACAGACAAATTTTTCTCCAAAATAAGACGCTAAACGATAAAGTTTACTTAAAAAATTTGCAAAATGATAAGAGATAACGTCATCAAAAAGTTTTAAATCAATTAATATTACTTCCGTTACAACTTTTAACTTCTGTTTTAATTATTTTATATATCTATGTACATATATATATGAATGTACATATGAAGCTCACGTTTTGTATTCGTATTCAAAATTAATTTATTTTTATTCAAATTAATAACTTACTTCTTTGATTAAATGTCTCTGCTTCAGTCTTACAACATCCTTGGATGTTTCGTATATATCTAAATATACTTTTGGTAACCCAACCATATTTTTTAGTTTAATATTACTATTCGCCACAAATAGGTCAACAAAGTCTTTTAAATACCTTTTTACACAAATGCTATAAACCTTCCTATAACCTAAAATGAAAAACACTACAATTGATCCAATTTACTAGTTAAAACATTGTAATCAAAGTAATTTAAGTTACGTTTTTTAATTATGTATGTACCTCATTAAGGATAGTAATATTATTGCTATTACAAATAACTCTTGTTATAAAAAGTTATCCCTCTAAAACTTTTGTATAGATTTTCATCAAAATTTTATTAATTTAAATCGATTCAAACTCTTCCTTCCTTTTAATGATAAATTAAAAAAAATATTTTGACACTTTAATTAAACATATAATCAAATTTAATAACAAAAAATATTTATTTAGATAAAAGCAATGCTATTTTTTTCACAAGCGCCATAAATACTTTAAGCGCGAAAATATTTCTTTGTTGTCAAAGTTGTCAAATTTTTTTTACTACAAAAACAAATAATTTATAACCAACAGGGTTGTGAATTTATTGAAAATGGGGTGAGTTTCATTATAGACATTAAATTATTTTAGCGATATGACGGCAGATATTTGCAACATTAATTTGGGGAATAGAAGAATAAAATTTAAATTTAAATATTCGAAAAAAATCAATTAAGGTAAATAATAATAAAAGTAAAATGGATACGCACCCCTTTTACTTGGTTGCTTTGCTTTAGTTAATTCATATATTTTTGTTTTAAAAGTGAAAACAAAAAAGACAAATTATGGTTTAGGGTATTTTTTTTATGTAGCAGTTGTAACTGTAATAAATTGCTATTGTATTTTATTTTTATTTGGAAACGGATCCAACATAAAAAATACCATACCAAACACTACCGACTACCATTTTCCATTAAACATGTAGGAATGTAGGAAAACTACTATCGCGATTTGTATTTGATTTGATATGATTTTTTTCGTGCTTGTATGAAATGAAAATATATAAGGTGACCATTCATTTATTTCGTTTGAGGAGTACATACTCCCTCACCAAGTAAAAAAGTTTAAAAAAGATTAAAACGAAACAATTTATTTGGCCTTTATTATGTAGCACAAAACAATTCAATTACTTTTTCAGTTATATTTGACCATTTTAAAAATGTGATTTGAAAGAATTTCCAATGTTTCAGTTTCTAATTCACAAATGTTCAAATTTTTTATTTTGTATTCCGTTCATAATTCTATATATAAATATCGGATTGCATGATAAAATATTACATATTTACATTGTCCAAATCTTTCATTATGATTTTGAAAATTTATAAAAAAGACATTTCGATTAATTACATCGCATTTTATTCTTTTGCACATAAATTTCTTTTCAAATAATTTTTGAACTATTGTTGTTGTGCAATCCATGGTTCGGGAACTATGGCTATGCATGTGGTAAGTAAATGTACCTTTAGAAATAGCAATATTTTTTTGACAAATGTTCCATGTCGGTGTAACAAAATTAATTAAACTTTGTGAGGTGGTTTCTGCATTTAATGCATATTAATGCGATTTAGACTTATTATGTTTAGTTAGGGAAGCTCTACCTGAAAACGTAATATTGAAATGCACATTGCAAATAATACATTTAACAATTATTGTATCGTCACTATTTTGAGATGTAATATGTGGGAATTCCAATTATATTTTTTCAATTTTTCAGTATTGCCAATAATATAAATTCCGATTTTACATTAAAGGAGTATATTTCAGGAGTATGGATAATTTGGGAAATATAAACGCTTCGAAAGAAGTATAATACTTCCGAAAAAAGTATAGATGGTCACGTTGAATATATTATGTATAAAGCAAATAAAGTATATTATGTATCTTGTTGGTTGTGGACGTTCTGGTACTTAAATTCTGTTTTGCACTCCATCCAATAATTTAACTTTTCTTAACATTTTTAAGAATTGAAACAAGAGATTTGTGTACCACCAAGGTCTTTCAAAAAGTTTAATTGAAACATAATTTTATTTATTTTAATGGTCCTATATTTTTTTCTAAATTTTCTGTTTGATTTTTCATTCAATGCATTTTGGTACACAAAATTTCATAATCATCAGCTGTAGCTTTAAATACTTTTTTTCAATGTACATAATTAAGTGACAGCGTTTAATTTTTATTATTGTTTTAATTTAATTTAATTAAATTATTGTATGAATTTTGTCTTCGTGCTGATTACAAAAATATATTTCTTGATGTAATTAGGTCATAATATACTTGAAAAAATCATTAAAACCCTTTTGTGTTTTTTTATATTTTTAGTTTAAAAATGATTCTAGTTCCGTTTAAATGGGTATAGTTCCATTAACATATCAAATGAGTCTAAACTCAAGAGTCAAGTCAAAAAAAGACTCAACATACTAAAAGTGATTGGCAATTCGATATTTGGTTCGGTTAAAATCCGGCATAAATTTTCGAATTCTCTTTTCGACTGAAGGACGAAACCAGTATCTTCTTCACAGAACTGTATGCCATAATGCAACCAATCGAATATTGGTCGATAACCCAACCAAAGGGAAAGTATAAGTACATCATTTGCACCGATTCCCTGAGTGTATTTTTGCACGAAACAAAACGCTCAATTGTTGTTTTATAGATACCAGGTCACACCAATATCACTGGCAATGAAAAAGCTGATAAGGGTTGATTAAAAGTAATGTTTCACGACTAATAAATTAAAACAAATAAAAAGGTCTACCGCAGTTTCGAAAAGCATTGTTTTTATAATACGCCAATCAGTACACAAATCATTTTTGAGGTCTGTCCACGCTAAAGAAATGCAATGCATGGTAGCGAGATGTTGTATACTCTAAGCAGTCATTTGACGGTAGTATTCAGTTCACCGAAACAATCAACGCATCTTCAATGAAATTCAAATTAAATGTTCTTTCTTTTTTACTCTGTTTTTAATTTTTTTTTTGTTTGTTACCTAAATTTAAGCTTTGTTCAATTCAATTCCGTTTCCGTTTAAATTTTATAATTTTGACTTTTATTTAAAATTAATTTAATTTTATTAGATTTTATTAAAAATTTGAGTTTCCCAGAGGAATACTGTATAGTATCTTGTCTGATTATGTCAAGTCATGTAATTCCAATTCTGAATCTTACATCTGTGTGCATGAAAGACAAGTCTCGAATATATACTGTATATAGTTATTGGGGTATTTGTGAGATGGCTGTGACTATATCTTATGTTTTCAATATACAACTGAGGCCTTTCTCCTGATTCGGTTAATACTATTCCATCTGGAAACATTTCTTTTAATATTTATTAGTTTGTTGGTGAGGGTTTCCCAACATAATTTGTGTATTATATCTCATAAATTTCTATCTCACAGCTCTTCATAGTCCCTATAGTCAAGATTTTGTTGTTCGGAAGTATTCAAGTCTTTCTTCTGAAGTTTTTTTTTTTTTTTTTTTTTGTGTTTTAAGTTAAGCCAAACATTAGGTTTCAAACGTTACCTTTATACACGAATGAATTGCTTGAACTAATTGAAGATTAAGGTTAGGAAAAATGTCCTTTTTATCAGCAGGGAAATTTTAATAAATTTGTTAATATTAAGCTGGATTTTCATTCACCAATATTTAACATCTTAAAAATTTTATCGACCCTAAAAAGCGAGATAACATGAAATGACATTACTTTATATGAGAGCTCAATGCGTACGACAAAAACAGAAAATATCATTTATCGGGGATATTTTCACAAAAATTGGGGATATTTTCAAAAAATTTGATAAAGTATATTTTTAAAATATCGGGGATAGTTTCTTTATGTCGGCAACACTGTTTTTAGCAATTTTTTGAAAAAGGTATATAAAAAAATAATTTTTTTCATCAGATGGTTTTGTCGATTGAATTGTTGTTGTCTTTTTGTGTATAAAATAAATTTCCCAAATAGGAATTTACAGAATTCTTTGCAGCGGTCTATTTTTTTCTTACATAAAAATTCAATAAGCTATCTTCCTTTTTAGAGCCAAAATTTTTTTTTAGCTTTACTCTTGAACTTTTGTAGATTGTACGTAGGTATATTTTTGCATTTGTTGGAATATGTTCCACATTCGAGAAAATTTGATTATAAACGATTTTCCATAGCCAGTTTTGAGCCACCTAAGAATTCATTAAGTAGCTGATTGTACTTGATGCTTCTCTAGTTTCTCGGGGCAAATGTTTTAGGGGTGGCATTATAGTTTTATTTCGTCTGCACAAGTGCATAAACCGATGAGATATCTATAAAAAAAGAAAGTGGTCCAACAATACGACGATTTTCAAGTGTTGCGAGGGAAGATGTCAAAGAGAGGGCTGTTGATAAGACGAATGGGATACTTTTGAACTTTGTCTAGAAATTTAATGCAGTTCGTTATGCCAGTGAATTATATTCCAATTTGGGTCGTATATATGATTTATAGATATTTAGTATGTTCTGGGGAGAAAAAACCTTTTTGCAGCGACTCAAAAAATCCAAAAATCTCGCGGTATTTTTGTCAATTTCATAGATATAGTCAAGGCATATAGTTTATCTGCATGCCTACTAACCAAAGGGATATTTTTATTTCTACAATCCTCAATTAGTCCAAGCTATACATTTATGTATAAAGGTATCGTTTGAAACCTAGTGTTTAGCTTAATTTAAAAAAAAAAAAATGCCCAGGATATTCAAATGTTCTGTTTTTTTAAATGTGTACACCTTCATATAATAGGGTGGGGTTAAATGGAGTAGTTTTGCGTGAGACTAGGCAGCTTTGGGTTTTGAAGGTGTTATACCCATTTCTATTTACTTTTTAAAATGGTTAAGTCATGGTTGAGCGTACTGACCTTCATATGTTACGTTTAGTATCAGTAACTGGTATTGTATACAGTGATTTTCGAAGAATGCTACTAGAGTGCTATCATCAGTAAAACTATATAGATTGGATGATATGAGGGTTGGATAGAATTAATAAGTCGTTGATAAAAATCAATATAAGAGTAGGTGATAAGACGGGGTCTTGTGGAAAGCCAGCGTGAATTATATAGTTGTTGGACTTAAAACTATTTTGTAAACTGAATTAAGTGACTTGATAATATCAGCCATTTTGACTGTGATATCTTTGAAAGTTGACTCTTCAACTGATTTTCTTCATCGTCAGAATCCAAAACAATTGTGGACTACTCAGATGAGTTCATGTTGATGGCAGATTTAATTAATTAAAATAATTACGTTTAGGCTGTTAAAATTTGTGAATGAAATTGGGATGAAAATATACAAATTTTCGTGTCTATTGAAATTGTCAACTATCATAAATACAAAAATATTATTTTAAATTTTGTGATGATTTTTAAAATCATTTTTAAAGTTCAGAGAACAACACCACCCCCTTTATACATACATATAAGCAATCATGCTTCCATTGATTTTAAATTTTAATTATTATTTTTTTTTTTTTAACAGTTATAATAAAATTTAATCGTTAATTTGATGTACACACTAAGTAAGAATATTTGACATCAAGACCGGTACAAACTGCGGATATACAAATTTGACAAATTACTTGTTAGAAAATTGAATTTTTTCTCATTAAAAACCAGTCATAAATTTTTTTTCTAATCTTGTTTTTTTATTGTTTTTTTTTTTTTTGTTTAGTTTGTCTACCTTTTTAAGTAAATCAAAATTTATTTGAATAGATCAAAAAGAATTTCTATTCCTCTTCAAAAAATTAATCGAAGGGTATATAAAGCTTTGATTTGTTGAAATATTATTATTAAAAAAATTGTGGTAGCCTATTAGATTGGTTGTGCTAAAATAATAATAACAAAAAGAAAAATAAAATATCATCATGAAATTCATTGTAAGGATTAAAATTAACAAAAGAATAAAACATAAATATATTAAAAAAAAAACGAATTAAATTTGTGAAATTAAAATCTATTCTAAGTGTTTTCTATACTAAAAAATTGTGATTTATTCAGATTATTAATTTACTGAAATTTGAATTTAAAAAAAAAAAAAAATTGAATTTGTTGTAGTTATTAAAAACTGTTAATATTTTAAAAACAAAATCTTCTTCTCAGGTTGTTTTATGCACTGTAGTTGCTATTGTTGCTGCACGTCCTCCAGTTAACAATCAAGCTTTATCAGATGGTGGTGATATTTTAACAAAATCATTTGATTTAAATGAAGATGGTTCATATGGATGGGAATATGAAACTGCCAATGGTATAAGCGCATCAGAAAATGGTGTTGGTGGACAATATGCTAAGGGTGCAGCTGAATGGACTAGTCCTGAAGGTGAACATATTGTTTTACAATATACTGCTGATGAAAATGGTTATCAACCATCTGGATCACATGTACCACAAGTACCAGAATATATTGTTAGAGCATTAGAATGGATTAGAACTCATCCATCAGCTGAATAATAAACAAAAAATATTTTTTTTCGACTCAATGATTAATGGATATTAATTTATTTTTGAAAGTACAAAATAATAAAAAAAAAAAAAATTTCTTTAATTTTTTTATCATTAAAAATTGGTTTAAAGAAGAAAAAAAAAATTTTAAAATAAACATGTGATATATTAAAAAAATATGATATTTTATTTATATTTAAAAACATTGTTGAATTGATATGTCATCTTACATATAGTATAATTAGACAGTTGAAAGATTGAAAATAGACTTAAAGTTGTCTGCAAGAACTGGCATTCAGAACAGGGAAATTACTGACTGCTGTGTAGCACAGTGTTATAATTGTTAACTTCATAGCAAAGCAATTACTCTACTCTTTTTGCGAGTTGACCCCCGAACAATGTCCCTTATTTACAACTGAATGAATTGCAATGCAAGTTATAGGTATACGTAGAAATATGCGATACGATAAAAATGAACTGAATTAAACTAAAATAAACTAAGCTAAACTAAATACTGCACCAAGTTATTAAACTTCAAAATAAATTTCTAGATTAATTAAATTGATAGGAGGCCACGTCTTGATTTAGCTTTGTAGCGGAGATAAACGACGAGATAAACAGCCTAATAAAAATTAAAGAGTGAGTGCCGGCCATTTAATAAGATTGGACGAAAATAGATCTGAGCAAAAAATATTTAATGCGATACTCTTACACAATAGAGCAAGAGGAAGACCAAGGTCAAGGTGGGCTGATAAAATTTCGCTGCATTGAATAAATTCTACTGCATATAGAAACGTAACTAAATTTGACTGGCATACTTTAAATTTGGTCTAACAAGACTAGAATATAAGGGTTTAAAACATGATGATTATTAAATAATGAGGGTGAGTGATCAAAGGATGCCAAAAAATAATATACTTATACATACTGAAAACATTTTTGTATAATGTTAAAATTTAAGCTAAAATAAAAAAAAAATAGGTTGACGAAGTCCTGGAAAATGTTGTAATTAACAGGTAAAAGATAATTGTCCAAAATATATTATAACGAAGAAAAATTGTGAACGAGGTGAAAATTTACTCCGAGTCTTATTAGCACCAACATAAATTATTTGAATAGTTCCAGTTTTAGTTATTTATTTTTAAAATCATTTAGTTAAAACGATAGTTACATTAAATTAATATGATGTACTCAACTATAATTTTATATAAATCAGATCAAATTCGTAAGTTATGTAAATCGTTCTACTTTATTTTTTAATTAATTATAAAATTAATATGTTCCAATTTCAGATAAATACAATCAAATTCCTCCTAAATTTAGGCATATTTTCATAAAATTAAATTTGTTTTGTGTTTGTGATACTCAATGATGTTTTTTTTTTGGTATATAATAATTAAAAAGACTCAAGCGAGAAACTTTATTTCGAAAAATAATAAATTTCCATTTATTACTTGGAGCTATTCAACTCTTTTATATTTTGTTTTATGACAATTTTATTACAAATAAAAATTTATTTGAAGTAGTTTTTTTAATGGACATGTAGTCATAAATAATTATCAAAAGGCAATAATATAAAATTTAATATTAGTGTTAAAATTTTTATGTGCAAATAACACCTTATTCAAAGAGTTTTATTTTTTAGCACTAAAATCACTTTATATAAATTTTACTTAAATATTTAGTCAAATTTGATTAATTTTTTTTTATTGTTTGATTCAATTTAATTTATTAATTTGATCTGAAAAAGCAAACAATTTTTTTTTAAAATAAATCTAATCTAATTATAAGTATAATTAAACTGGTATAATTGAATAGTTTCCTTTTTATATCGGTTATTTTGTATTAATTAATAAATAAACAACAAAAATGTATTTTTTATTTCTTAAAACTTATTAGAACTGATTACATCAGAGTTTATCTTTCTAAATCATTGTATTATATAATATTATTTAAAATAATCTACCCGTATGAATTCAGTGTGAAATAGAGCTTTTTCTGACTTGTTTTAGACTTATTTTATATAGTAATGGCGGTATGGCGACTACATTGCATTATACCTAGACTGAATCTTAGGAATATATATGAATATCAGTATTGCGAACATACCAAAAATGGCTTAAGTATGTTACCTTGTAGTACACCAGCTTTAATATCATTTACGAACGAGTACTACTCACCTTACCCTATCCTGAATATCCTTTCTGATATATAGAAGCTAATTAATTCAACATACCTTTTAGATAGCATTCGATATAGCCATACTTTATTGAAAACTTGTACGACATCTAGAAACACTGATGAGCTGAATAATATTTATTTTTATTTTAATGTTTGCTTAATAATATTAGTTATGCGGTGCACTTGCTCCATTGGTTGGATTATTTTTTCTAAATCCAAATTTATGATTTGGTGTAATTTCTTAAATCTGGTGTTGGAGCATATAGTGCGACGTTCCGGTGTGAACACACAGGGCACTATAATTTACAAATCGGTGCACCTCCTGGGTTTCGCTGATGACGTTGATATTATCGGAATATCACGACGAGCAATTATCGAAGCCTTTACACAGATTGAAGAGGAAGCAGGTAAATCGGGTTTTCTCATAAATGAGAATAAAACAAAATATATGCTGCCGACAAATAAAATGTCCTCACAACATCATATAGGAATAGGACACAACATCACTGTCAGCTCATATAATTTTGAGGTAGTTCAGGAGCTTATCTACCTTGGAATTAACATCAACTACACCAATAACATCGATAATTACCCTTGCAAACCGTTGTTACTTCGATTTGTCCAAAGAACTGGGTTCAAAACTACTATCCCAAAATACCAAGGCACAATTATACAAAACGCTCATGTTTCCGGTGCTGTTATATGGTTTTCAATCGTGGACATTACCAAAAGGAAGCTAATATGCACTTGGTATCTTAGAGAGAAAAATTCTTCGTCGTCCACCATCACTTGGTATCTTCGAAATACAATGTCAAACTATACCAGCTGTTCAACGACATGAACCTAGCCAAAAAAAGTCAGAATAAGACGTCTTCATTGGCTAGGCCATGTAGAGCGTATGAATTAAAATGCTTCAGCTAGGAAACTTTTCGAATCCAAACGCCAGGGAACGGGTCTTCGAGGGAGGCCATACCTTCGTTATAGAGATGAAGTATCGGCAGATATGAAAAAACTTCAAATCACCAACTGGAGAGATTCCATTCGTCACCGAAGTCAATAGAGGAAAATTTTGCGTCAGAGTACATTTTTGTGGAAGGTTTTTCAAATAATTTGAAGATGATCAACAATAAGAAAATTGGTTTATATGGTTTTTCTTCATTAGGTATTTTCCTATTTTCGGTATCATCATCATTTCATAAGTGTACATTAATAATTTTTTTTTCTATTTTTTTGATAATTCTTAAAAATTGTCATGTTGAAAACTGTTTTAGAAATTGAAAGTTGAAGTTGAAGAAATTAAAAAAGAGTAAATATTTTGGTGAACTTTGTGTGAGTTCATAATTACTGACCTAAATCAAAGTGAATGATCAAAATAAAAGTGCAAATTTATGAATGTAAATAAGAATAAGATTTATATTAGAATAATATCATATAATATTTTTTTTTTACATTTTGGATATTTAATTTTTCAAGCAATAAAAATGTTTCTAGCATTATATTCTGTAGTTTCTTGACATTAATTCAATGCCGCATAATCGAGTGTCCAATTTTCCAATTATTTTTGGGATTATTAGATTACGAATTAGAACCAATAATTTAACCAATAATTAGAACCAAATATTTTGAGGTTAAGCTCAACTGAGTTCTTGTTTTGTTCTTTATTCTCTATTCCTATTTGTTTTCGATTTATTGGTTTGTTATCGATGGTAACAATAATGATTTTTTATTTATACTGTCACAGTCTGCTAAAAATCTATAAAAAGAATATACATATAAGTTTGCACCACATTGATCGATCGTGTTATCATTGTTAAATTATCTGAATATTAATGAGGCAGTCTTGTGTTCGAATTTCTCTCTTAACATGATTAAATATTTTTGTTATATCAATAACTAAAAAATAAAAGTTGTTAAAACTTTAAAAAATTTATTTTATAAAACATGGAAAAATGTCATTAAAACTCATGTACAACATCTATGTATAATGGATGATTATAAAATTATATAATAATTGGTATAAAAATTAATATTCACGAAAATATAAAACTATCATGTATTATTTCTTGTTTTTGAAATTTGTGATAGACTTACGATACTATTACTTGTTATTTTATTAAATTAATTTAAAACTTTTAATCAAGTGATGTTCAATCAATCACGTTTCGAATGACCTTAATATGCAATCTTGATTTTTGTTTTTAATCGTATTCCATTTCGTTAGTTAACATTATTCTTATTTAATTAATTAAGAAATTTATTAAAAATCTTGTATTAAATATTGTATCTGAACTAGTATTATTATTAATTTATTATTTAAAAAAATATACAGAGTATATAGAATGTTTAAGGGTAAGGATAAGGAAGATTTTGTTTGCTCTTCGGAAAATGTAAACTAGCATGCAGAAATGTGATATTTTTACTAACTAATATAAAAAAAGCTAATATAATAAATCTAAATGATCCAATTAATATCATCCAGCTAGCACCAACGCAATCGATTACTCTAAAATACATTATATTTAGATTCTATCGTTAATGAAAGTAATTGATGTAATTGATTACTATACGCTATCTATATTTTTTGATGTTCAATTTGATTCATGTATATAGCGTACTCAACTTAATATAGAGAGTGACATAGTTGAATAATAATTTCTAGGTAATAATAAAAATAAAATTAATGCTTAAATATTAGTGAAAAATATAAATTATATTTAAAGTTATCTATAATTATAATTGACAAGCATTTAAGGACCTGCGCAGTAGACACCTTTTTATTTTATTTCGATTCTCCAATATATTTTTTTTTTTTTCAGATAGTAGTAAATCATCGAAAGAGGCTTCAGGGACTACCTATTACCGGGAAAGGCAGTTTGAAGGACTGTGGGACTTTAACCCACTAAAAACTCCTATCATTATTGCAACATTAAAACTAGTCTTATAGACTAACCATTAATTTACATTTAACTCAAAGAAACATAGATACCTTTGATCTACCAAAATCCAATAAGGTTTTAATAGATAAAAGGTTTTAACCTAACTCAAGTGGTCTTGTTCGTTTTAGTCGCTTCACAAAGTTTTGATTGTCAATTAAGCTAGAAGCTTCGGTATTGACATGTTGGATCAGACGAGTTTTATGCCGTGCAGCGCATTTAATTATTTCGTCTTTTATAGATGAGATCTTCAGATCTCGATGAATATCGGCATTGCGAACATACCATGGAGCATTGACTATGTTGCGCAGTACCTTATTTTGGAATGTTTGGATAGTTTGAATATGGATTTGTTTAGCACATCCCCATATTTGAATACCGTATGCCCAGACTGGCTTCAATATTTGATTATACATCAAAACTTTGTTATAGGTCGAGACCGTAGAATTCCGCCCAATCAGCCAGTATATTTCTCTATATTTGAACTGGAGTTCTTGTTTTTTGATTTTTACATGCTCTTTCCATTTCAGTTTTGCATCCAAGGTCATGCCAAGATATTTAGCTTTATTCTCGTATGGAATCACGACATCATTAATTTTAACTGAGAGAGGAGTTACTATGTTTTTATAGGTGAAGTTTACATGACTAGATTTGGCTTCATTTAATTTAATTTTCCATTTTTTGCACCAGTTGGAAATTTCGTCATTAGCTTTTTGCAGTTTGTTTGTAGCTTCTTCTATAGTAGAACCAACTGCCATCAACGCTGTGTCATCTGCAAAGGTTGCTATTTTTATATTTTCTACATCGGGTATATCACAGGTGTATAACAAATATAAAATTGGACCCAGTATACTACCTTGCGGTACTCCAGCTTTTATATCTCTTAGAGAGGAGTATTCATTCTCATTTTTAACTCGAAAAACTCTATTTGAGAGATATGATGAAAATAATTGAACATAATTTTTAGGGAGCAAACAACTTAGCTTTTTGATGAGTCCTTCATGCCAAACTTTATCAAAAGCTTGGGCTACATCTAGAAATACTGAAGAACAAATTTGTTTATTTTCCAGTGCCCTTTCTATAATGTCTGTTATTCGATGTACTTGATCTATTGTTGAGTGTTTTTGCCTAAACCCAAATTGGTGATTAGGTATTATATTCCTGTTTTCTATGAGGGGTTGAATCCTTCTCAATAGTAACTTTTCAAACAACTTCGATATTGTAGGAAGCAAAGATATCGGCCTGTAGGATTTGGTGTCGATAGCAGGCTTTCCTGGTTTTTGGATCATTATTATCTCGGCAACTTTCCATATACTAGGTACGTGTTTAAGCTTAATACAGGCATTCATTATATATACCAAGAGTGTGAGAACTTTGTTGGGTATATTTTTTAGCACATTTGAAGTTATTAAATCAAAACCTGGGGCTTTATTTAATTTTAGGTTTTTTATTTCCTTAATTACTTCTTTTCGACTTATTAAGGGAATATTTATATCTTCATGGTTATATATTTCAGTTAGATCAATAACAGTGTTCATTTCATTGGGCTTAAAAATTTCAGCGAGATGATCTGCAAAAGTGTCAGCTTTTTCTTTATCGCTTCTTGCCCATGAGCCATCATTTTTCCTCAGTGGTGCAGAATGCACAATAGACTTCTTCATTTTACTCGTAGCTTTCCATAAAGAATAATTTGTTTCTTTAGTAGCTGTTAAATTTTGTAGGTAATAATTCAGAGATCTATCATTTAATTTCTTTATTTCTCTCTTTAGCTCCTGACTTTTATTATTAAGATCCGTTTTGCTGGATGGGTCACGCGTTTGTTGCCACCTCCTTCTCGCTTTTCGTTTCTCTTTTACCATGTTAAGGATATACACCGGATATCTAGGGCTGATTTTTTTTGATTTTTTTGTCTTAGTACTACTCCAAGCTGCAAACTGGACAGCTTGCATAAGTTTTTCAGTAGCAGTTTCTAGTTGTTCCTCATTGTCTAATGTTAC
This sequence comes from Argyra leucocephala, assembly GCA_963942445.1. Taxonomy (NCBI): domain Eukaryota; kingdom Metazoa; phylum Arthropoda; class Insecta; order Diptera; family Dolichopodidae; genus Argyra; species Argyra leucocephala. The sequence goes on along the minus strand of OZ012681.1, from coordinate 63,177,732 downwards.
TCTTAAGTTAATTTTTTCTAGCAGAATCTTTTTGAAGCTTAACCAATCTGTAGATGAGTTGGTTAAAAATGGTTTACAAGATTTTTTCACTATTGTTGTATTTAATTTTAGGACGACAGCAGAATGGTCGGAATTGAGGTCATAGTTATCTTCTATAGATGTGAAATTAGTTGATACTTTTTTCATTATAAAAAAGTCTAACACATCAGGAGTTTTGTTTATATCTGCAGGCCAATATGTTGGTTTTCCTGTTGAAAGAAATAAACAACCTGTTTCTCTCAGAGCCTCTCTCAGTTCTTTACCTCGAGTAAGGGTCATCCTGGAGCCCCATTCTAGATGTTTAGCATTGTAGTCACCTCCAAGAATAAATCTTTCACCTAATTTCATTAATAAGCTCTTGAACATATGTTTTTTAATAGCGTGATTGGGCGGGCAGTACAGCGCTCCTACGTTGATATTTTGCTTTGTGCACCTTATTTGTACGGCTGTGAGTTGCATTTCTGTACTTTGTATGTTACAATGTTCATGATGGGTAATAAGATCATTTACTATGACCGCACTACCTCCTTTTGGTAGATTGTCAGGGTGCGTTGTATGATATACTTTGTATCCACGAATTACTAAATTGTGCCCCTTTGTTAGATGGGTTTCTGACACGAGACAGACATCTATGTTTCGTAAGTTTAGGAACATTTCCAATTCTTGTTTTTTGTTGTTAATGCCATTCGCATTCCAAGTACATATAGTGATTTTGTCCTTATTCATTATCTAATTGAGTTATGTGGCATATCAGGATACTTAACAGTATACCTACTTTCCAAGTTATCTAATCTTAGTGAGATTCTATCTACCAGACTCATTAGTTTTTCCATTGTTTTTAATATAGTTCCGTGCTGTTCTTTTTCTGCAATCAATTTCGTATTTGTTGAACGAGCTCTTCTCGGAATTTGATTGTTTGACGAACGAGTTCTTCTCGGCGTTTGATTATTTGCATTTGATGAATAAGCTATTCTAGGTGTTTCATCAGCAGTGAAATCTCGATTTTTTTTCATATTTTTATTGCTTTGGCAGACATCTTCATTGAGTTTGCCTTTTGCTATGGCAGAATAAGTTACTCCCTTTATTACTTTCTTTGATATAAATTTTCTTGGTTGTTGCCTTTGAACTAATTTTGGGTAAACAGAGTTTCTCCTTTTCTGAAGTTCTTTGGCAATAAGACATCCTCTGTAATTTGCTGGATGAGACTCTTGGCAGTTGGAGCATTTTGGCTGTGAAGTTTTCAGCTTATCGCATTCTGCTGTTAAATGTTTACCAGCACATTTCACACATATAGGCTCCCTATTACAAAATTTTTGCGTATGATTATAACGCTGACATCTTTTGCACTGAGGAATATCTTTGCTTTTTCTCAGAGGTTCAATATAAACTATCATGTTTTGAATATGATTGATTTCGTAAATTTTTTTCATGTCTTCCTTACTATCAAAGGTAAGCATGAAAATTGGGAGTTTAACAGTTACCTGTTTATCATTTTCCTTGACTTTCTTTATCATATTTACTGCATTGATGATATTGAATTGCCTATTATGAAGCTCACTTATTATATCTTCTGGCATGCAAGATTGGTGCAAGCCGCGTGCCATGACTTTTATTGGTCTATTTATTTTGCTTTCATAAGTATGCCATTCGTATTTGGTATCATTGAGATCTTTAGCTAGATTTCTATAATCCATTTCCGTCTCCAGATTTATTTTCAGCTGCTTATTGTTTAGCAATTTTATTTCATATTTTATATTTTTAGCTTGCATCATTTTATTTAATGGTTTGAAATCATTTATGTTACTTATGATTAGAGGTGGAATTTTGGTTTTCCTTTTGCTCACAAATTCAGTTGTTTTGGAGTTTTTTTCTTGATAGGTTTTTGTTAAACCAGATGGTGACGATTCAACTTCAGGTGAAGAAGTAGCTTTTCTTTTTTTATTTGATCTTTTGTTTTTTTTGAGCAGCCAGTCAGTTTCTCTGCTCAATTCATCTTCATCCGTGAAATATTCTTTTTGCTCGATGATTTCATTTGGTGCATTACGTTTTTCTCTTTTTTTCAAAGCTTCGTTTTCTGCTCTTAATGCCGAAATTTCTTTTTTTAGTGACATACATAATGCCTCTATTTCGCTTAGCCTCTTTTGGAGTATATGGTTTTCGTTTGGTTCTTTATTATTTTGACTCCGTATATCAATTATTGGCTCGGTCATCCTTGATGGCGACCTTGGAACCCTCGCACTCTTTTTAAAAGGGTTAATCAGCTTGTCTAAATTGTTGTTCCCCACTGGCGACTCATCTGAAAGTCTAGTACATTCAGCCAAGCCCTCGCCGGCAGCCGTGGTCTCTGCCGACACTTTGGTAGATATCCCTACCGAGTTTATTTTGTTATTTAGACTATACATTATTATTTGTTTTTATGTTGCATTTTATACCTCCTGCCAGGTGATTTTAACTGCCGCCCCTCTGGGATCAGCCGCAGACCAGGGAGCCGCCTATTTTAGGTCAAACGCTTCTGGATTTTTTTTTTTTTTTTTTTTTTTTTTTTTTTTTTTTTTTTTTTGTGCCGGCACTCACATTTTCAATTACCATAGATCGCGTCCGCGCACGTGCTAACCAAATCGATTTACTTAGATATTGCGCCAAGTGTTCGCATTCACCCGCTCTCGTTAGCCTTACAAGTTACCAGGTGGTACCCGGCAGATAACTATGTTACCTACCTTCGAGGAGGTGAGAGTCGGATTTGATGGCAGAGCTGTAGATGTTTTACCAGATGGCATTTCCTAGTTTTTATCGGAAACATAGGTTAGCATATGTTCCGTCTAGAGCCTTTACCACCCTTTTACCACCCTAATATCTCCAATATATAAGATTTGTTTTATATACCAAAAATGTGCACATAGTTGAAAATTTTGTACTCATATGATTTTATTATTCAGCAAATACATTATGCATATGTGAAATCTTATTAAAATAATAAACAAAGCAAGCAAATCAGTTATTATAATTTATATATTTACTTGCAAATGAATCTATGTACATATGCCAAAAAAAAAAAACAAAAAAACAAATTCATCTAAAATGACAAATATAAAAACAACAAAAAAACAAATCACTTGAATTCTTCCTTTTTGTCTTTTTAAGTAACTGTCTCTTAATTTTGGATATTTGTAGTAATAATATAGTTTTTATTAAAATTATGTATTATGTAGGTATATATATACATACCTCTTTAATGACAAAATTTTTTATTTTTAGTAATTTTATACACTAAATGCCACTTACTATAGGGAATATATCGGAAACGAAGCAGTATATGAGAGACGTGTATTTATGTGTCCTAAATAAAAAATAAAACTTACTAACCATAAAACTTTTTATTAAACATGAGTGATTTCTGCTATATCGTGCGAAGTCTATGTCAGTACGTAAATTACTGTTTTTTTTTTAAAACTTTAAATTTGACTTCAACTTGAAATGTAATTACTCAACAGGGGCCCCTAGTAATAATTCTAATTTGGTAAGTGTTATATAAAATATTAAACTCCATATACTAAATTGTTTTTATTTTTTAAAATTTTCTATTCTGCACTATTTTTACATTCTTAAACTAGTCTAGCCTACAAAAATTTCAAAAACAGCTCTTTTATGATATTTTATTAATATCTAAAACACATTTTTAATTTTATATTAATTTTATGCACTATTTTTAATAATTTTTAATACAGTTATACAGATTTTGCAATAATTTGTCTCTGAATTATAAAATGGAAAATTAGGGAGTAAAAACCAAAAAATTTAGTTGAGTACTAAAAAATAAAAAATAAAAAACTTAACTTAATTAAATCTATCTTAAAAATGTTTAACCTAATTAAAAACAAAATAATATGTTAAATTTTAATTCTAATTCTAATTAAAATTTTTCCAATCATAGTATTTTAATGCTATCTTTTTTTCTATTTGAAAATTTATGCATAGATAAAAAAATTAGTACTTAGTATACATTTGGACATGTATTTAGAAAAAAGGCTAATCTGGCGTAAACATATTCCCAGTAAAAGGATACAGTTTGATATCAAATTTAGAAGTATGTATACCGACTAATGAAGGAAAGAACATGGAGTTATCATTACCAATAATAAGATATTAATTTACAAAGTTACATATAATAAAATCTATTTGGACAGATGGTCCCCTTTGTTTGTACAAAAAAAAATCATCGAACATGACTTAAACAGTGAATTCGTCACCAGTGTAATAGCTAAATATAGTATCAGCTACAGAGTGAACTTCAAACTTCAAGTTCATGCAAACAATTTAGCCCGCAACCTAACAGCTGGAAGTCACACAAGAAGACTAACACGAAGAATTCCTTGTACTTATTAAGGCATCAGAAAAAGAAAGTATTTAAGTTTTTCTAACATTTGCAAACACGAGCTTTATATGATGGCTTTTAAAATTGTTAACAACCTAATAAAACACAATTTTATTTTAAATAGAAGGATTGATATCCATAGGCACAATACGAGAAACAGGTCTAACTTCTATTTAAGTTTACTTAGAACCGAGCATAAGAACAATAATTGCCTGTATAATTGCCTGAAAATCTTTAATGAATTGCCAATGGAATTAAAAGCGATTAATAGCATTGGTGTTTTTAAAAGAAAAATAAGGGAGATGTTGATTCGATAATAATATGATTTGTTTTTAGTTGTTAGTTTTTACTGTTTAGTTAAAAAAAATTATAATAAAATAAATGGAAAATAAAAATGCTTATATTCATTATTTTACAATGTTAAAAACTTATTTTATATAATAAATAAATAAACTTGAAACAAATGAATGTCAAACAAAAAAAAAATAAATTTTAAAAATTATAAGACCAGACAGCCTATATTCTTCTATGGTCACACTTAAAACAAAACTTATAACACAAATTTAAATATATTTATAGAATTAAGCATTGCATTAATACTCTGAAATGTATATGAACATTAAAATTACAAATAAAGAAAAAAAAAATAACAGACCAGGGGCCAAGAGACCAAAGGGCCAGGTCTTCGATGGAAAACACTGATACAAGCCAAAATAAATAAATTACATCATAAATATTTGCTTATTATATTTATATTTAATATAGATTGTAAATAAATTTTGTAAGTTAAAAATAAAAAAAAAAATATATATAATTAATTAATTATTTTTAGTTCAATATTTAATTTCGCAAAATCAATCTAATGATTCTAGACATGTCTTACTAGACATTTGACATGTCTTACTAAATAAATCATTAAAAAAAATATATTATTTATTTTAAAATTACTTAGAATATGATTATAACTATAGATACAATAGATTTTACAAAAACATTGAGAATTTTGAAGCGATATTTTCGACGTGGTACGATCAAAGTATGTTTTCTGAATACATTCTAAATGCATTTTGTGTTAGTTGGGCAGTGTTAATGACAAATAATTAATTTTTATTTAAACCTCATAAATGACCGAAGCTTTAGATTAAGAGTAGAGTATTTTGCAAAATTTTCTTTCTAATTGTTTAGTCCTAGGGTTTCTGAAAACTCGGGAAAATAAAATTCGTCGAACCTTCGTTAAATTTTTATTAAATGTAGTAAAAAAAATAGTTTATATTAAAGTAATAAGTTCTGTTTAAATATTTGATTCAATTAAGTATCTTATTACATATGATATTAAACAAAAACAAAAATATATTTATTTTTTTTGTCGTAAGTAATAAAATTTTAAAAATAACAACGAATTTAAAGATTTATCAGATAATTTCGACCTTATTTTGGTGCAAAAATTGGAAGAAACGGAAAAAGAATTTCAGAGTCCGTTGAAGTGGGTTTAATTGAACACAGAGCGTTGAACAATTTTTGCAAATATATAGACAGTACTCGGTATAACTATACAGAGTAAATTCCTGTTTTAATTTGTCAAAATCAGTTTTCTCCATTGGTTCCTCATTCCCACTTTTTAATATTTGGTTTAGTTCCTCCTCAATAGTAATTTCTTTTCGTTGTTCAGGTTCAACTAAAACATCTACTTGCATATTAAATATTACTACTAAAGTTGGGTAAGCTTTAAATAATCTTTTCATTAAATCTGTTGCTAAATTTATCGCTTGTTTTGATGGAACATTATTTGTATCCTTCAGGTATTTTAAAAGATGCATCAAATTTACATTTATGCGTTCATCAACACGCTTGGAAATATTAACCAATAATGCAGTGCTAATTTGAGTATTCACGAACTTAATAATGAAAATTATTTAAAAATTAAAATTTCAGAAGTTTGTACAAAATTAAAATTTCAAAAGGTTTTACTTGCTTTCTGTTAAGATATATGTACATTAACAATAGATGCAAATAATTAAAATGACTTGCATTGTTTTATTAAATTGAACGTCGTCTACTGGTATAATATTGGTACAATATTTTTTGAATTTTTGAATTTTTAAATTTTTAGATTCGATAAATCAGGCACCGAACTTCGAATTTGAATCTTACGTTGAAGGTTCGGCGAATTCGAGTTCGAGTAATTCGGTTTCAGAAACCCTATTTAGTCCCGAATGGTGTGTTTTTATGGAGAAGACATAAAATAAGAAGTTGTACTATAGTAAAAATTATATATAGGATAATTATTGATCTACTCTCTATCACTATATTCTATTAGACTATTACTAAGAGGTTTATTATAGTTTACTATACATTTTTGTGTTAACTCATCATAGGTTATAAGCCTTTTAAATAAATGTTTTAAAATTTTATAAAAATATATTAAAATTTTTAATTTATAACTCGTCTTTTTCTCTTAATATTTATATTACATAAACTTTTGAAATGTCTACTCGTTACTTCACTAAACGAAATGATTACGAAAATTATATAAATAAGTAAATTGCACAATTTTCATCGCACAACACCTTTCAGTCATTCAGAAAATTTTGTAGTTTCTGATAATTTATGAAAGAGCTGGAAAATTTTGATAATGATCGGTAGCAAAGAGTCTGCTCGGAGATTAGATTCAGTTCGTATTGTGATGAGGTAAGGCGGTCGCTATCAGTCCACACGTGACCTAGTGTCATGACAGCAACCGATTACTATGGTTTTCACCCTCCATGATTCAATCAATACTTTGAATTCATTGGATTTGTTTTTTTTTTTGCATTTTGACTTTTTATATGACTCTGGTATCCGCAGAAAAAGTCGTCATATTAAATTTTTATTTTTTTATTTATTTATTCAAATAACCTTAAAAAAGCCTTATAATTCAGCTCGTACAAGGTGTACATAATTATTATGTTTTACAATTGATGCAAACAATAACGAATAAAAATTTTTTTTTTTTTTTTAGTGCAAGTTAACAATAAATTGAAATATAAAAGTAAAAATAAAGTAAATTTTATAATATACAAAAAGAAAGAAAGAGAATAAAAAGAAGCAATAAAAGAAAAATAAGTTGACATAATATGATTGAGCTAGGATTGATATTGATATTTAATATTGAATTTATTCGTTATTATACTTAGAAAATAACCTATTTCTGACTGAATTTTTAAATTTTTTGTACGATAAAGCTTTTTTGTCACCTGGAACTGCATTATAGAGTTTAATTGACTGGTTTATTACTGAGTTATGCCCTGAGATCATACGCAGATTATTTGCCGATTTAGTGTTGTAGTTATGCATTTCTTTGCTAGTAATTAGCTTCGTGATAGTGATCGATTTTATAGTTTTTATTTGCATGTTATGTATGCAAATATGTATGTTATGTATTGTACGTTTGAGCCAAATTTCTGTGTTCTTCCAGTTTAAGGATTTTGATATACGACTTTTGTTTACCTTTTGATACAATTTTCGTTTGTTACTAACTTTTCAATCAATCTTCGAAATATAGAAGATTATACAGCCTGTGCAAACTTTCTTTATTTCACTAAAATATTTTCCATTGAACTGATTTCATTTTATTATACTTGTATTTTGTATATAAACAATTGAATATAGAAAAATAGAATAAAACAATAAAACTTAACTTGTTACGATAAATATTTTTTTTTTGTGTTTATTTCTTTTGTTTTTTATAATTTATAATTTTTTTTTTTTAAATTCGATTTTTTATATAACTTAATAGATACATATACTTATAAAATATATGCAATATTTTAAATATAGAAGAAAAGAAAAAGATATGTAGTCACAAGCTTTTAAGAAGTGCAGGTAAATTAAAATAAGCGTTCTGATACTAAATTCTGATTAATTTTAATAATACAAAAAAAAAATTCTGATTTCAAACTGAATGATTTAATTAATTTTTGTTTGTATTATTGTTGTTATCTTAATAATTTTGATATTCAGGATGTGGATGTGTTCTAATATATTCCAAAGCACGTAAAATATATTCTGGAATTTGTGGTACATGTGATCCAGATGGTTGATAACCATTTTCATCAGCAGTATATTGTAATACAACATGTTCACCCTCTGGACTAGTCCATTCAGCTGCACCCTTAGCATATTGACCACCAACACCATTTTCTGATGCACTTATACCATTGGCAGTTTCATATTCCCATCCATATGAACCGTCTGGATTTAAATCGTATGATTTTGTTAATATACCAGAATTATCTTGAGCTGCTGCTTGATTATATGATGCTTGTGCACGTTGTGTTCCACGTACAGGAGCCTGTTGTTGATAACGTGATTGTTGTGGTTGTTGATAACGTGATTGTTGTGGTTGTTGATAACGTGATTGTTGGGGTTGTTGATAGCGTGATTGTTGTTGTTGACGTCCACCTTGTTGTTGTCTACCAACTGCAGCAGCAATAGAAATCAATGCACACAAAACAATCTTGTTGAATAGAAAAAAAGCATTATTAGAAATGATATTAATTTTATAGCTATAAATTATTAATAGTATCTATACTCTAATTAAATTTTTTAAATTAACAAAAATTTAAAATTAATTTGATAATAATTGAATTTTGCTGCCGGCTCTAGGTAAAATATTTTTAAATAATAAAAATTGGAAATTTTGGACATGTTTACTTAGGTTGGTTCTAAGTTAATTTTAGTGAAAGAAAACTCGAGCTTTTTGATTCTGTCTTCAAGGAAAGAGTCCTCTGGTTATGTTTTAAGGTAAAGAGTCTTCTGATGATTGTGTAATAAACGAAATCGATCAAGATATTAATTAAACTTTGGTGAAATATACCTAGAGGGTTTCTAATTTTTATCTTTTTAAAATATTCGAAGTTAGGTCCACATATCGTCGTTAAAGCTTGGTTAACTCGTACTCCAATTGTGTTTCAGAATTAAGTTTAAAATTTTATATTTTATTTAAAATTGATGAAATTTTTTATGAAATATTGAAAGTGAAAAAACCTGCACAAACCGATTCAATAGCGGTTTTTTATACCGTTAACATTTTACTACCGTATTAACTATTAGAGATCATTGAAGTAAAATTTGTTTTTGCATTCATATAATGTGAACCTAAAATTTTAAACTGCTTCACTCAAATAAATCAGAGTGGAGCCCCAATATTCGATACTTCATAAGAGACGTAGGTGGTGAAAGTGACCTTGTGACAACTAAAATTGTTCACAGTATTTCTTCCATCAGATCTGATGTCATTTGGTAACAGTTTTCCAATTTCGAGTGTTGAGTATAGTTTGATATCTTTTTCTATATTATCAACCTAGTCGAGTACAAAATACTGAAGAAGTCTAGTAGACGAAATACGCGTATTTGTATGATAAGCATATCAGTTTGATTAAAAGGAAAATATTCGACTATTTTCACTATTACAACCCACATTGTTTTCCGCCTGTCTCTTGAATGATATCAATATGGGCGACCACTTAATTTTGAATAGAAATATTGACATTCAAATCGACAACACAAGAAATATGTCAAACTTCTTCTAAATTACTTCTGCTTACTTAGAAGAACTTTTTGTTCACCCATTCTGATAACTTATAAGCCTAACTATATTTTCACCATTGATCAGTTGGTTCAGTTCATAGCAGTTCATAGACTTCATCTTATTTGATATTCAGCATTTTCTAATCTTTACTCGAAAGATTAAAGGTATTGAAAATGTTAAGATAATATTCTCCCCATTTAAGCATTAAACACAATAGGAGTGCTGCAAGATGATCATTTATTGATTCAACAGCTCAGAATGAACGTTAAGCAAGCTTGTTTACAATTTTCCTCTAATTCTGTGCAACTGTCCTCAATCCCTTAACTCCAATGATTCGACAGTTTACACAATTTCGTCCAGTCATCTTGATTTTGGCCTACCTTTAGTATTGCACGGTATTACATCTGATATGCTGTGAGGATCTGGGTGAAGATCATCGCTGACCGAGTGATAAATCATAGTTGTAACTGTTGAATTCCTGGATAAGTTCTTGCTTTACCTTCACGTACTGACCACTGGTAATTAAATAAGTAGCAATTGTTACATATTTAGGATAAAATTGCAAACACTATCCTTCTGTTGTGGTATAAGAGCAAAATTGGATGCTGGTCTAGTAACTCACTTCATAAAAACTCACTTACTATACGATAAGTAAAATAGCGCTACAAGAAGCTCTACGCATTACTGATACAAAATTAGCTATAATCGTGTAACAGCTACAATATTATCATTTATTGGTTCTATAGCTAAGGGTGAGCTGTGGAAATATTTTTTTAATTCGTAATATTTTCTTATTTAATTTCGCAATTCAAAATAGTTTGAACATTTTTTTTTTGTATCTTGTATTTTGTATCAATTGTGTTTGTTGAAGTGCCGTATTTTGTATCTTGCATCTTGTAGCGCTATTATGTTTAATGCTTTCAAATTATTCCAAGTTAAGAGTATGAAACTGGATTTAAAAATATAAAATTAAATTTTTGTTTTAATTTAATACATTTCAATTTTTTGGTTAATTAACCGTTGTGCATTTCACTTTATTACAGTAGTTATTATTACTGTTACCGAATCTGATTTATATTATTATTTAAGTGTATAATATGTGCTATTAATTTACAAGTATATATTTATTTAAATATTTTTAATTTGGAATTAATTCTTAAATTATTCATTTTAATTTAATATCTATCAAATTTTGTGCTGTAAGTCTTATTTATTTGTTATTATTTTTTAAACACTTTAAACTATTTTCACATATTCTTTTAGAAAATTATTTATTATTAATTAATATTAATTAGTTTAATTTTCATAATATTTTATAGAAAATAATTTATTAAAATTATTTTAAATTCAAATTTTAATTTTAATCCTTACAAAATATTTCATTTTTCCGAAATTTATTTTTAATCCTTGCTGACTAGAAGTGATCTTAATGATTCGTAAACGTTTTATGATATTTTTAAAATTATAAAAATTCTATTTATACTAAAAAAACAAACTAACAACATTTTTTGAATATTAAAATTTTAAGTAAATTAATTTTAGCAAATAGAAGAAAAAAAAGAACAAACTCTAAAAAAATAACGAACAAACAATAGTATAAATGTCCAATTTTCGTTGTTGTTGTTATTGTTATTTTTTTTTTGTTGAATAGGCATTAACAAAATAACCAACCCATTCCAATCCAATTTTACTTTATTTGGTTCAAATTTTCAACTATCTATTCATTGATGAAAAACTTATAAGCTCACATCAAGTATGTCTAAATAGAAATTATAATAAAAAAAAATAAAAAGTCCACAATGAAATGAAGGTTAAAATATTTATTATATATATATATATATATATGTGTTTATATAAATCACAATAAGTAACCACAATTTAACTGCTGGTGATCGTTAGTTCTTTTATTCTCTAACTATTGCAGATGATGTAAATTATTTGGTAAAGATTTTTTTTTTATTGTTTTATTTGTATTTGGATTCGTTAATACTTCTGGTCTAGTAACTAAAATTACCAAAAATGCTCATATCGCATAAAAGCGTCATATTGTTCAAATTAGTTATTGTTGATTGAAATTAAAAGAAGGAAAATAATAAAATTTGTATAACTATTTCTGTTTGGTATCTATTATGGATTTTAGTTAAAGTTTATAATAACAGTATAAAAATGGGATAACAACATGCTTATTATATAGATACGCATATTTCGTCTCGTCTAGAATATAGCAGTTCGAAAACTAATTAGTGTAAAACTTTAAGGAACAAGCCCAACAATTACAATCAATTGGAGGACTTGACAAAGACGAAATGATATTCTTTTTCATTGACATAAAAAGCTATCTTCCTAACATTCTAGTCAAAGAAGCCATTATTCTAGTAAAAGAACAGTTACTACAATAGGGAAAAGGACCACATTGAAGGATTAAGGTAAAACAAGTACATCAGACATCATCAACAATTAAAGTGAACTCTAACTCAATTCATGAAATTGGCCAAATTAGAATCAGATTTGGCAGCAGAAGGCCAGTCACCAAGAATTTTGAAGAGATATATTGATGACAATTTTTCAATAATAATAAAAATAGACTTAGAACAAACAATTAGTACTCACTTAGTGCTCAACAGATTTGACAGGAATATTCAATTCAAGGTCGAGATAGAAAAAGTTGGTTAATTACCGTTCTTAGATTTGATATTAACCAGAATCAGACCTCATGACCTATATAAATACTGACAGAGTCATCCCCAACATCGAACCACTGAAGCGACTCATATCAACATAAGATGGCATATTTCAATTACATGATCCAACGAATGTTAATCTTCCCCATCTCCCTAAAAAGTTTAGCAAAGGAAACTAAACACATATATTTGAGATTGTAAGACTTAACGGATATCCAGAGCACATACCATCACTTATTAATTCAGCAAACGAAAGAAGACTTGATAATCGTGGTCTCCCACAAGAATCTAAACAGTGATCAACAGTTCAATCTGGATGATAATATAATATGATGATATTTCAATTCATTGACTTTGAACAAAGTTCTATTGAATTTCCCAGATATTCTAAAAATTAGTAAAATAATTCCTATTTACAAAAAATTGGGCTATAAAATTGATGTGAACTACTTTAGACCGATCTCTATTTCGTCAGTCTTTATAGTAAAATAATAGAACTACATATCAACAATCAACTAACTGAGTATCTACGACAAAATACACTACTGTGCAATATTCAATATAGCTTTTGCTTTACAAAAAACGACCATTGCGTTATTGACGTCGTAACCCTCATATTCAAGAAAATATTAACAAGGGAAACAAAGTAAGTATAATATTCTTTGATTTATAGCTAAAGCATTCGACTCTGTCGATAGGAAGATACTAGTAAGAATTATCTTTGAATGTGGTATAATGGGCAAAGAATACAGATGGTTTGAAAGTTACTTCGCCAATAGAGAACAATACTCAAAATGCGAGGATATAAAAAGTCAATTTTGAGTAGAGTGTGATACAAGGAAGCTCGTTACAACGCAACCCTGTTTTCTTATTATATAAGCAGCTTTAATAACATACAATTATTGTTAGGAAAACCGTTTTTGTATGCAGATGATCTAGCTGTAGTATATACAGTGGATAACTATTTAAATCTCAAGCTAGAAATGAACCAAGACATATTGTAAATACATGATTGGATGGGGCAGTAGAAGCTCATCAGTAAATGTGTCAAAGACAAAATATATGATGTTCGAAGCCAAAAATGAGCAAATTACGTTAACCTTCAATGGAATTAAAATAAATAAGATTATTAGCTGCAATTATCTTGGTGTTTAGTTCGACGATAAATTAAACTGGAATTGTCATTCAAATGAGCTAATAAAAAAGTCCAGAAGAATAGCAGGTGTATTTGAAAAAATTGGAAAACCACAACCAGACAAGGATAGCTTAACCTTATTCATCACATATTATATCCTATTTCATAGTACGATGAACTATGGTATAGGAGTTAGGGGAAACACATATGAAAGAAATCTAAGCTCTTTTTTCAATTAAATATTTTTTATTTTCAGTATTTTCTTCATCTATGATATAATATAATTTGATATAGTAGGTATATATACAAATATTCAATTTAATCTTATAGCTAAAAGTTATATTAATTCAAAATTATATCTGTACAATACAAATTCATTTAGTATTAATTAATAGAGAAATTAAAAATAGCTAGTCACCATTCTGTTGCATAATGATGGTTACCGAATGATGCTTATTTATTTAAAGAAAAAATCAACAATTAATGTGGGGAAAGTGCAAAAGAGAAATTAAAATACAAAGAGAACATAAAAATTACAAAATTTAAAATAATTTTATGCAGTGCAAAATTAAATATGTTAAAAGTAAAAAAGAATTTTACTTAAGCTAATCATGAAAATAGACACCAAATATAAATCGCAAGAACTGAATAACTCCTCACTTCTATTAAAATTAATTTCCAAAAGCCAAGCTTTCAATAATTTGAAAAAAATTCGATAAAATTCTAATTTGTCTGATGTGGTCAGGAAGTTTATTAAAAATTCTAGGTACTAGAATATCATAGAAACGACAAAAATGGCTTTTTAATTAACTCTCAAGCTATACCTATTAGTATATATCTAACATCTAAATATTCAGACTTCATAAAAAACATATTCATATTTAAGTTTTATAGTAAAATAAATTTCTAATGGGAAGTATTTTTAATTTAAAAAATAAGTACGTCTTTCCCCGCAAATTATTTGAATAGCATGTTTTTGGGACACAAGTAATTGACTAATCTTAGTAAAATATGCTCCTCCCCAACAAGTAATACCATACAGAATTTTTGAATGAAAAAGCGCATTATGCGCTTATTATTTAGAAATTGAGCAGATAATTTTTTCCGGAACAGTATAGACTTAGATGATAAAGTTGTCCAATAATATTGCAGAGATAACTCTTCAAAAAGAAAGCTTGATCATTCCAATCCAATCTGGAGTCAACCCATAAGCCAAGATATTTGAACGATTTTACAAATTCAACTAAAATATATCTCATTATATACAACTATAATAATCACATTGGATATTACCACTAAAACAGTTATTAGTGTCTATTGGAAATTTGAAACAATTGGGAGCATAATAATAAATATCGAAGTTATCACAAGAAAGATTATAGATACAAAAATCGTATTTTTGTAGTTTTGCAGCTTATTACTTAATTTGTGTTTATTAAACCAGTGCCTAATTAATTGCACATCAAATTAAGTCGTTAACAATCAAATAAATCGGCACAATACGAAACGAGCAACTGCAATATGCTGTTATGGCAGACTTAAATGGACCTAGAAGAACCTATCATGAATACAGGAATCATGACTTTAAGCAACCTCCCTGTGAAATTGTAAAATTCCTGGATATGTCCAGACAAAATTTTAAGAAGTAGCTTAAAAAACTAAAGTTATCTAAATATTATTTTTATACAGGGTGGTCCGGTTTAGAGCAAAAAGTTTTTAAGGGGGTTTGAAGTATTTTAGGAAAAAAATTGTTAAATTGAAATCTTTAAATTTACCTGGGCTACAGAGGGTTAAAGGAAATCGGATTAGAAAAATCATGTCTAAAGAATATCAACTACAGCTCAGAAGAAATTGAAACTAGAGCAACATCTTCTTCATAGCTTTTTTTTTAGAGTTAATACACCTAATTAACGGTTAATGTTGAATGAATATCAGACTTACCGTTTTTGAATAATAACTGCATAAACTTAAAATTTTGCAACTGAAAAATTTGTAAAAAACGTTGATTATCTCGAAAAAATTCGCTATTTTTTTTTTATTGTGTTGATGCGCCACATCATCCCCTACAACTTTTTCATAAACAACTTTCATATCAGAATTGCCGTTTTTCAGGTAAAGTCATATTTAATATTTAGGTAATCCATGTTTTAGTAAGAAAAATAATAACTGAGAGTTGAATATTGTAACAATTTTATTTTTTTGGTCAAAATTAATTAAAATTACTGAAATTAGTTAGGGTTAATGAAAGTTTATATGACTTTACATGAAAAACGGCAATAAAATGATTTCTTGTTCATTTTCATAGTTAAAAGCTAATTTATAAATTATATAAACTATGCACGAACTACCTTGCTGTTGATATGATATGTGATATGTGTGATTAAATAAATAAATTAACAAAGATGAAATTGTTTAATTATGTTGGTACTTTGGTATAGGTCTGCTTTATAAATGTGATATAGCCAGAACACATTCCTATGAGGATTACCAAATTTAATTTATTTTAGAGCAGTATATTCGGTATATTGTATTAAATAAAATATTTCTTATATGTAGTGAATAGCAGCCTTTTCAACTTAAGTTAATTTAATTTTAATTTTTTCCTGAATTATTTTCAAAAAATATTATTAAAAACTAGTTATTGGCGTTATAGTATAATTTCAAGTTTCAAAAACTAACACGTTGGCTATACCAATGTATTAAATATGTGAATTTCCCCATTTTCATTCTCAGGCATACTCATGACCAACAGTGATACTGAATTTTTCCTTCTCCCAGGTACAAATTTTAATGTGTTATTTATTTATAAAGGAGCCTAGAATTATAAGTGACATTGCAAGAAATAATGGATATAAAAAAGACTTGGTTTACAAAATTTTAAAATCTAAATCTAGAAAATACATTTTTAATTTGATATATCTCCAAAAACTGACGATGATAACTATATAGAAAAATACCGTATATCAAAAATATTTCCGAATATTTAAAGAAACCACTTAGGGCTGCTAATATACAACCTGTATTCTTTAATAACTACACTTTAAAAAATATTTTTGTTAATAATAAAATAAGACAAGAGATAAGCCAGAAAATATTTTAGCAAAAAGTGGAGTTTATAAAATTCAATGTGGAGGATGTGATGAAGTTGGCAAAACAAAACGAAGGCTCCAAACTACATTTAACGAACATATAAAATCGGTATTTTCCCCTTATCCGTCATCAGGCTTAGTTCAACATTTAAAATCTTCAGACCGCTTTACCGATATAGAAAAATTAGAATTGGTAAAGGAATTAACAGGTAGCAGAGTTTTGGGTAAATATGAAAGTTTTCATATTAATAAATTAAAATTAAAAAAATCCAACTTATTAAATAACCAGCTAGATTTAACTAATGAGAGCCCGCTACTTAATAGTAAATTCTTTACATCTCGCTTACAACAACATGTTAATTTTTGTTAATATAAAAAAATCATATGTGTGTTTTTTAATTAATGTATAATAATTTTACTAGTAATTTACCAGTTACTTTTTTATACTGGTATATACCGGGTGTTCCAGATCATGCGTATCAGCTTTTTAAGAGGGGAAGGAGCCGTTATTTTAAACTTTAGAAAAAAGTTTGTTAACTAAATCGAGGGTACTCTGGCTGAAACCGAGAAATGGGAAAGAGTACTTTTTTATGCAAATTCGGATTCTACATCAAAAAATAAGATAAGCTTTTGTTAAGTAAGTTTTTTTTTGTTTTTTTTTTTTGTTCAAACTTTGTAGGAACACAAAACTGAGATAAAAAATATGATAACATAAAAAACAAATTTATTTATAAAAATGATTATAATTAATTTTAGTTTTCCAAAGGAAAATATTGAGCATTTTTATTTTATTGTTATTAATTTTGAAGAAAAATACTAAAGGCGTTTCCGAACCTTTCGCACTTGCACTTGGTACTCGCACTAAACCTGTCAAATAGCACTAAATTATTTTTTTATTTTCAGTTTTAATAAATTTCATTTTGCGATATTTAGTGTATGTGAGACTACACTAAAATTTTGACAACAAATCAAGTGCGATTTGACAGGTTTAGTGCGAGTATCAAGTGCAATTGGGAAAGGTTTCCGAACAAGGAAGAAAACATGCCCCAAGAAAACAACAAAAAATCATTTAACATAATTTTCTTATTTTTTGTCGTTGAATCTGAATTTGCATTAAAAAGTATTCCTACTTCCTATTTGAAAATCTCAATTTTGGCCAGTTTCGGCGATTTTTGGTTTTAAAAAACCGGTTAGCGGTTTTTTTCGGAAGTAGAAAATACCACCAATCGATAGAGCACACTCGATTTACTTAACAAACTTTTTTTTTAATTTTAAAATAACGGCTCCTTCCCCTCTTAAAAAGCTGATACGCATGTGCTGGCACACCCGGTACATTTTCTAAAAATAATAAATAAAAATAGATTTTTGTTTACCTACTATTATAAAATAGTATATTAACGTTAAATTGAATATGTATTATTCATAGTAACATTTTAATTTCATATTTTAAATTTAAATTTTATCTTTTTACTTTAGTCTTGATAATATCTTGGAAGGACGAAACATGTCGACTCTGATTTTTTATTTTTTAATAAAAATGTTACAATAAAATATATAAGAAAATTTTGATAATTACCTTTTCGTGCGGTACTTCAATTTTTACTACCTAATGTGTCTGATGTGTTTCGACCTAAACTATCTTATACCCTTGACAGGCTATACTTCATTAAATTAAAATACTTCATTATGAAGAAAATCTGCTTCATAATGAAGTTCATTAATGAAGTAAAATCTACTTCATTTACCATTAAATTAAGAAAAAAGCCATATGTTGGAAATTTTAAAACTAAATTTTTATTGAAATTCTAAATATTTGAAAATAACAATTCGAATTGACATTTTAATATTTTGTTTTGAATTATAATTCGAATTATCATTTTCCTATTTTATTTTGGTCAAGTGGTAAAGGTGATAGTGTTATTTTTGAAAAACAATAAAAATAATGAAAAATATTTGAATATAATTGAAAATAAACTGTCATTATAATATAGATACATAATAAAATGCCTAAAGACCATCCGGGGCCACATCTAATTTTCAAAAGATAATATTCTATCCTAAAAAAAACTTTATTACATTATTTTGAGTTATGATTCTGATAGAAAATAATCTTATCAGGGCCTAATTATTCCTCAGCGAGGCCTAAGTGTTTAGAAAGATGATTTCAATGACCACGTATTAAACCAACCAATCAATGTATAGTATAGAGTATTTAAATTTTTTTTTTTATTTATATTAACATTTGCCTTCCATTGGATTTTTTCCAACAAAGAATATTTCCAAAAAAATTTATTCTTTTTTACAACAAAATAATTCTTAATAAAAGATAAATCTGTTTTCTCTTAAGTTTAATTGTATTTCTTAAATAATTTAACAAGCTAAAATTCAAATAACTTTTTTATTTTCCAGTTTTATTGTTTATAAAATAATATAAAAAAAAGAGTAATAATTAAGTAACCAATCTGTCACCACTTCATTAAACTTTACTTTATAATTAAGTTGAACTTCATAATGAAGTATAGTTTGTCAAGGGTATTAAATAGCATAATTACAATTATTTTGAGTTGTTACCAAATTACTCTCAATAATATTTTGTTATTTATTTTATTTCAATGTTAAAGAGTATTAAATCAGGTTGAAAAAGTCAGGTATTTTTTACTTCGCGGGAATCGAAACTGGGAAGTTTCTGTGAAAAGATGGTGCTTTACTGCGACACAAAGTGCATAAACAACACTAGTTATCACAGCACTTGGGGACGAAAAGGGAATTGATAACTGATGGTATATTGTACCTGAAAGGAGGAAAATGTGTGTTTCATTCATGATCACGATAGCCAAAATATTATGCAATATCAAAAATCAATTAAATAATAAATAATAACTACTGTTATATAATAATATTATGTTTCTTCAAACATCTGGCTTAAGATACCTCTTAGTTAACATTTAACGATTTTTTTTTCTTCTCATAAATGATAAATTAAATAAATTCAAAGTATAATAGTTTATAATTATTTAATTAAAATATATAGAACAAAACAATATGAAAAATAAAAAAAAAAACAAATTAAGATTCATTCATTTCAAAACGGGCAATTATAACTTCCTCCACAAAATCCACAATTATTAATATCATTTAATATATATAACTAAAGAAACACAAATCTCTAACACTTTTGAATTTCTTATTGTTTTCCATAAGTTGATTTTCAGTTTTTTTTTTAATCTTGTTAAAAACTACACTGTCTAATTTTTATGTTAAAATCATTTATTTTTTTATTTTTTATTTTTTTTCTTTATTTATTTATTTATCATTTCCTTTGTTAATTTATTAGTTTAAATTTAAATTTCGATTTTTAATCAAAATAAAAATTGAAATGAGATCAATATTATCTAATATTGTCGTTAAAATAGAAAACAAGCGTGTCAAGATAATGACCTAAAAAAACTTCTATTAATTTGTATTGAATTAAAGTTTGAGATTCACTGGAAAACCAATAAGGAATAATTTTAAGCTTTAAAATTGGGTTTTGTTTTACTGTGCTGTGCTGTAATCGATGTTAATGACATTTTTAATATAATTTTCAAAATCTAATGTACAAGCACGTGTTTTTAATATTTCTATTGAATATAATTGGGTGATCAATTAGGGTTTGTGGTAATATTTGTAAAAATATTTCAAAAAGTTATACACCTGGTTTCTTTGTTACTATTTTATGTATTTAGCAATCAGAAGAAACTCAGGAGAAAGAGCTGTTATTATAATTAATGGGTATTACATAATACAAGTGTTACAAAAATGTATAATATGTAGGTAATAAATTGTCTTTTAAATACTTAATTTGTTAATTTTTTTTTAATTTGTTCATTTTGTATTTGAAGGTCGAAGTGAAAAGACTTAAGTCTATAATACAAGAGGAAGAAGAAAAAGAAGTAGTAAATAAAATATATTATTAGGCTTATGTATGCTTACAACATTTGGTCATTTGGTAAAGCAATATTTCTGCTTGTCAGTATACTGTCATATAATTTGATTAATAAAACCAATTTTTATAGTGTTCGATCTAAATCGAAATTTTTCTGGCAACTATCGGATATACATTTTTGTCTGTTTTTGTCTCATTTCAAAAACATTTGTAAAATTTATTATCTTCATTTATTAATTCATTGCATTTAAATTTTGTTTTTTATTTCATTCACTAACTTCTTGGTATTTTATTTTAGATTTATCTATTCCTTATTATTTTACCAAATAATTTTTGGGGCAGTTTTCGATTTAGAAAATCTTCTTGCCAAACATTTTATGTAAAACGAAGGTGTATTTGTAAAGGTAATACAATATTCGAGTTAAATGTATTGTAATTTTATTTACAGTATTTTTTATAAAATTGAAATTTATACTTATATACATGTATATGCGTACTAGTGAATACCCTGTGCAATGCACAGAAGTAGTTCTTTCAGACACGATTATTTGATATAAAAAAAAATATTTGTTTTGGTATAATTGTTGTTGTTTTCTGAATCGCTTGATTCTTGAATGTATATACTTTATATTGTACATCTATACCCCGATTTACGTCACTAACTGGTTCCAGAAAAGTAGGGCGTAAATTGAAACGATGTAAATCGAAACATTAAAAATACGTGTACATACATACATTTTTGCACATTTTGACACACATTTATTTAATTACATACAAACTTCAAGAAGTTAAATTACACGTAAATTTAGTAAAGCAAGTGATTGTTACAGAATTTGTGACAAAAATATATACGAATTATTCCAAAAGTTACAAAACTAACATTTTTTTGGAAGATTCTATATTTTTGCATTTTAACGTATAACTTAATTTTTTATTTTAACTATATAATTTGTATATATATATCTATGAATTAAATTTAATATAATTTAACAAAAAAAAATTTAATAAATAACGTTATAGCGAGACAAACATCTTAAATCGAAATATTTTAGAATAAAATTTGACGGACGTTATATCGAAACAACGTAAACCGGAACAACGTAAATCGGGATATAGGTGTAATTAAAGTTTTACCTATACCTTATAACGAAATTAATACCAATTTCATTATAACTTAACACAATAAAATCCCATTATTCTCAACGTAGTAGATCGGTAAATTATAGTGTTTTCGCATAAGTATGCCTTAGGATTTTATTATAGAATATATTCTGAAGCGTATTTAAACAATTAACTCATCAGATTTGGTTCGCTTTATATAATCGAAATATATTCGTCAATATTAAAGACAGCCATTAATTTGGATGGACTAAGATAGAGTGTAGTGGTTATGTCATCCACTATGTTATTTAATAGCAAAAGGATAATTTCGAGTTCGGATCCCGCTTAGGTCATGAATGTATGTACATACAAAGTTTTTCAATTATTCTTTGAAATTAATTTGGAATATTATGTTCGTTGTCATTTAAAATAAAATTGAACTTTGTTTTTACTTTACAATAAATGTAGTTTTCTAAATCAAAATTGGTTGCTATACAAGAAATTAAAAAAAATAAATTGATAAGTGGACAATGCTATTATCTATGCCATCATGTCTTGTAGATATTATTGTAAATACCAAGCAGTCGTTGATCGTTTAGTCTCAAAATTATAAAAATAAATAATCTGATAATTTTTATGTGCTTGTATTTTATTTATTCCATATTTTTTTACTTTTTTAGTGAGCAAATTTATTTGTACTTTTGTATTACCTATGTATCACAGAGCGTTAACAATTCATGTTTAAATATTTGACAACACCATAATTGAATACCATAAAATTGTTCCGGGTGTGCCAGAGCATGCGTATCAGCTTTTTAAGTTATTTGAAGTAAGTTTTTTTTTTGTTTTTTGTTTTTTTTTAATTTAAACATTGTAGGAACCCAAAACTGAGATAGAAAATGTGATAACATGAAAAAAAAACGATTATTATTAATTTTAGTTTACAAAAGGAAAATATGGTGGATTTTTGTTTTATTTTTATTAATTTTACGAAGAAATACTGAGTAAACCAAAAAAAATAATTTAACACAAGTTTCTCATTTTTTGTCGTAGAATCCGAATTTTCAAAAAAATAAATACGCCTTCCCATTTGAAAATCTCGATTTTGGGCCAATTTCGGCGATTTTTGGGCTTAAAAAACCCTTTCCAGTCTTCCCCAGAAGTTAAAACTATCACCAATCGATAAAGCATCCTCGATTTAGTTAATAACATTTTTTTTAAAACATTTTAACGGCTCCTTCCCCTCGGAAAAAGCTAATACTCATGCTCTGGCACCCGGTATATATTTGTATTTAAGATCTACCTCTGGAACAGAAAATAGACGAAAATTATGGGAGGGGCAGTAACTAGTCATTGCCCAGTATGGCCATTTCCCAGTAAAGAAGCATCTATATAGAATCGGATTTACTTATAACAACTTGTGCAGACTATGTGAAATTAAGGAAGAATCTATTAAGCATTTGCTCTGAGAAGGTGAGGTAGACAAGGTAGGTACAGTATTCCGAAAAAAATGTAAGCTACCCAGGATATCACTGAAAAACGTCCTCAGTCTAATTACTAAATTTTTGTGTAATTACTCAGGTCTGGAGTCCTAAGAAATTCAGATGCTTAATTTGCTTTACTAAGGGTAATCACAATAAGCCCATTTACGGGTGCGTTCATTTGTGACTAAGTTACAACCCTTTCACATAAATATAATTTAATCTAAATCTATTATATACTTTTATATTAACTGGTTAGCCTCTATTTGGTTGTTTTTCTATATAGATATTTTTTTCGCACTTGCGAACAAAAACAAATCCAATGTTGATCGAGGGTTGCTCGAAATTTATTATAAAATAAAATTGATTCAACTAATATGTAAAATATACAGAATGTTTTACCGGAATATACTTAATATTGATGTAAACGAATTAAACAATAAATTTATAACTCCATCTTTTAACTTTACTTTATTACTATCTAATATTGAAAACGTAAATTTGTCTAGTACTTTTTCTTTTAGAAATGTCTCAAATGATGAAGTATATGATGCTATTTTTAAGGTTAAATCCAATGCTATAGGACCAGATTTAATTCCTTTGAAATTTATTAAACTGATTATCCCTTCTGTGCTACCTCATATTACACACATATTTAATTTCATCTTGACTACTGGTCAATACCCTCTAACTGTCCGGTATTTCGAAATCTTTTGAACGGTTATTGCATACACAAATGAGTCAGTACGTAAGTGCTAATAATCTGTTATACGAATTTCAATCAGGTTTCAGAAAGCAGCACAGCACTACCTCAGCACTCTTAGAATTAACAGATAAGATATATTGTGAAATCAATAAGAAACATTCTGTATTATTGTTTCTTCTTGATTTCAAAAGCTTTGATTGTGTTAATCATAACTTCTTATGTTTAAAACTTAGAGCAGTTTTTATTTTTGAATCTTCTGCTACTATTCTCATTCAATACTTAGATAATAGAAGTCAATTTGTGTTTCTAAATGGTATTAAGTCTAAAAATCTACCTGGTGAATGCGGGGTACCCCAAGGATCTATACTGGGCCTCTTACTTTTTAGTCTATTTATTAATGACTTACCCCGTTGTTTGTCTGAATCTAATTGCCGGTTGTATAAAGATGATGCTAAGCTCTACATTAGGTGTCTTAAAGCTGATATTAACCGCTCTATTGCTAAATTGAATGATGATCTTGATGCTGTTGCTTTCTGGTCTCTAAATAATGGTTTTCGATTAAATCCATCAAAATCCCAGGTTATATGAATTTATGTTCGTAATGTTGACAACTAATCTCCTTAATATCAAACTAAATAATCCTATGATAAAATTTGTAAGTAAAGCTTAAAACTTGGGTGTTGTATTCAATACAACTCTCTAACCTGGAATGATCACATTAACTTTATTTCTAGAAATGTTTTTTGTAAGTTACGAACGAAAACTCTGGAAGTTCTCTTACAATGTTAACGACTGGGTAAAAAAGAAACTATAGTTATGTCTTTAATCTTTCCACATTTCACTTATTGTGAAGTAGTTTATGCTGGAATGAGTATGGGCGAGTTTTCCAGGCTCAAGGTTATTTTCAATGCTTGCACTCGATTCGTAACTAACCGTCGTAGATTCGATAGCATCAGAGATGTTTCTAAAGTTTTGCTTGACTGTACTTTCGAAAACTATCTAAACTATAAGTACATCTGTTTTATGAAAAAAATCCAATCTAAAAATACGCCGGTATATCTTTTTAAGAAAATAACCCCTGGACGATCATTAAGAAGTGCGAATTTAACTATTCCTAGACACTCTGGTAGGTTAAGACATCTATCCTTTTTTGTAAGGACTGTCGTGTTGTGGAATTCTTTGCCGAACGTAGTCAGGTGTGAGTTCTCTATTTCTAAATTCCTTGAGCTTTGTTGGGTATATTTTAAGGAAAAAGTGTAGTCATTAATTAAGAAGAATAAAAGTTTTGTAGAATAATGTTTGCTAGGTGTGTGACGTCTAAAAGATAGTTTTGTTTGGAGGAGAAACATTATTTTTTCCTTTTTGTTTTTGGACTTTTGTTATTTTATTACTTTATCTCCCTATTTTATAGTTTTAACTTTAATTTTTTCTTGTTTTTTCTATTTTTTTATATTATTTTATTTTTTTATTTTTTTTTTTCTTTCTTTCGCTTTATAAATTTATTTTCTTTATTGTTAATTTCTGTAGGTTAAGATTTAATTTAATTTAATTTAAGAATTATGAATTTGCTACACAACATACTTTATATACTCCTAAAATAGAGACTTACCGTCTCATGTATATGTACGAAATAAAAAAAAGTGTATGGCGAGTTTCAATTTGAATTTAATAGAAAAAAAAATTTATACGCTTAGAGATGTAGATTTGATTGGTTTGAGAAATTTTTTAACTTATTTTTTGTAAATCTTTTTTATATTCTGAAAATAATTTTAGGCAAAATTTTTTGTAAAATTTTATTGTGCAATTGACATTATCAATAAGTTTCATTTTCTGTTAAAAAAATTAACGACTTTTTGTTTCTGTTCAGTTTTTCCGTTCTATTCTCAGTTTTAAATACATACATTTTTTTTTTTTAAATAATCAACAGGAAAGAATTTATGCTAATTTCATATATTCATAAAAAAACAGTTTCTAATTTCTCATAAATAAAATTTAAATATAAATTTATGTGAAATAAAAACGTCCCACATAATGGTTTTTTATTTTATGTTTTTATGATTTTGTTTTTTTGTTTTTTTTTTTTGTTGATGATTCTATAATAATTAAAAACATCAGTTCGATCATTTAATTTGAATATTAATATCTGAATTCGGTATTATAGCAGTTATATTTGGTGTATTGGTGTATAGTGTTGACTTTCTTATCTTTATTTCTTCCATAAATTTTATTTTAATTTTTCAACTTTTAAAATTTTGGAATATTTAAAAACTTTTGTATATTTTCATTATTAATAAAAATTTAAAATACAAATTAAGATTGTAGTTTGTGATAACTTATTAATTAGTTTTGGGGTTTATTAGGAAAAATATTTTTGATAAGAATTGAATTGAATTGAATTTAATTCAGTTGTTTTAAAATAAAAAAAAAATTGAATTTTATGCGTTGTGGGTAAGTAGTTTTAATTATCTAAATTTTTAATTTCTTAGATTTTGTATTTTATTTTAGTAATTAAGGTGCTTCCTGAAGGGTTGGTGCTTATAAAATCCTATATTAAATTTTACATAGGCTGTCTAGCGAGCATAGAACCGTACAGCCAGAGATGAATAGGAGATTGAAATAAACGAAAAAATATTTGAAGTCTGGGGTATATTTGCAACTCTTTAAAAGTGATAGGATTTGTAGGAAAGGGTTATAGTAAGACTCTTTAGTTGTTGCCTTTCACATCACGACCAAGTAAGATGTGTTGCATCACATACGAGTGATTGGTTAAGTATCAGAAAAGGAGTTCCGCAAAGCTAAATTCTTGGCCCTGATCTGTTTAAATTATATATCGATGACTTAGCACGTCTTCCATTAATTGGCAGCATTCAACTCTATGTAGACGATGCTGTCATTAAGTACTCGAATGGTAAAGAAGATGAAGTTTTTGTTACAATTAAAAATGATCTTGAATTGATAAATGAATGGTTATTCCACCATAAACTACTTATGAATGTTGTTAAACGAACTACTGTTATTCAACAACAGACATTTTCAAGTGAATTCTTTCACTCATAACAATCTTAGTTTTGAAATAGTTCAAAAATATAATTACCTTGATCTTTTGTTGGATAGTAGGATGAAATGGAATGAGCATATAAATCAGGCTATAAAAAAAATATCGCCTTATATATTTTTATTGAAGAGGTTAAGGAAGTTTCTATAAATAATAAGGCGCTTTTCAGTATCTACTCTTCTTATATTTTATCCCAAGTTACCTACGTTAATCCAATCTGGAACGGTGCTGCTCAGTAATATCTTATCAGAATTGAAACCATGTTAAAAAAAGCTATCAAAATCATTCATAATTATAATATATTACATCCTACCCATTTGCTGTATAATAATACATATATAAGCTTTCAAAATATATGTCAACGAGAGTTGTACATAGTTGCTTTTAAAATTATTAATAATAAAATTAAACATAATGTCATTTTAAATATAAACATGAATATTCATAGTCATAATACTCGTAATAAAGCTAACTTTTATTTGTACTTATTCAGAACAAATAACCAAAAAATAATTGTGTTTATAATTGCCTAAAAATTTTTAATGAATTACCGAATGATATATAATATATAAATATTTAATATATAAATATTTGTCCGTTTAAAAAAAAAATTTTGGAATTCCTATTTAAATAACTATATACTTTTTTATTATAATTTTTATGTTCACTTTATTCCTATTAAGTATATTTTAATTTAATTTTTGATTTTGATTTATTTTATATTTTGTTTTATATAATATATTATATGTTTTTTTATTTTACTGTACTATATACGTCCTCATAGAAAATAAACTTTGTTTTTTTATTAACTTAGTTAAATTTAACTGATAAAGCCATACAGCTTATGCTAAGACCTATATACTTTATATTTTCACCTAATTTATTTCATAAACTTGCGGTAATTAGGTCAACATTTATTTTTTATAAGTTATATTGTACATAAGGTATTTTTGTTAGGTTATAAAGTAAATAAATATGAATTTAATAAAGAAACAAAAAAGAAAAAAAATACAATAAAAGTAACAAAAATAAGACAAAGATACGACAAGAGTAATGAAATAATCTCAAACCTCAAATTTATATTTATTTTTATTTAGTTTTCAGAAAAACCTATAATAATAATAATAATTCTTTATTTCATTAACAACTTAAGCTAACTTACATACTAAATTTACAAAATTTTATAACAAATTAATTCAGATTTCTTAGCCTAGTATTTTAATGAAATAGCTAGGTTCAATCTGTTATCCAAACGATAAGTGGCGATTGAACCCTTAAATAAAAAAACAAATCAATTTATTAATGGGGAAATTGAATATAAAATATAATAAAATATTAATATCAATATACTTACTTTACTTGTTGGGCGCTACAGACCTTGAAGGTCCTGGGCCTGGCGCAAAATTGTCCTCCACTGATTTCGGTCACGAGCGGAATCTCTCCAGTTGGTGATTTGTAGTTTTTTCACATCTGCCGATACTTCATCTCTCCAACGAAGGTGTGGCCTCCCTCGACGACGCGTTCCCTGGGGTTTGGATTCGAAGAGTTTCCTAGCCGGAGCATTTTCATCCATACGCTCTACATGGCCTAGCCAATGAAGCCGTCTTATTCTGACTTTTTTAGCTAGGTCCATGTCGTTGTACAGCTGGTATAGTTAGGCATTGTATCTTCTTCTCCAAACCCCTTCGTCAGACACAGGACCATAAATGCGACGAAGAATTTTTCTCTCAAAGATACCAAGTGCATGCTCACTTGCTTTTGGTAATGTCCACGATTCAGAACCATATAGCAGCACCGGAAGGATGAGCGTTTTGTATAATTGTGCCTTGGTATTTTGGGATAGGAGCTTTGAACCCAGTTGTTTCGACAAACCGAAGTAGCAACGGTTTGCAAGGGTAATTCTTCGCCTTACTTCAACATCGATGTTATTGATGGAGTTGATGTTGGTTCCAAGGTAGATAAACTCCTGAACTACCTCAAAATTATATGAGCCGACAGTGATGTTGTGTCCTATATGATGTTGTGAGGACATTTTATTTGTCGACAGCATATATTTTGTTTTGCTCTCATTTATGAGAAGACCCGCTTTACCTGCTTCCTCTTCAATCTGTGTAAAGGCTTCGATGACTGCTCGTCGTGATGTTCCGATAATATCGACGTCATCAGCGAAACCCAGGAGCTGCACCGATTTGTAAAATATAGTGCCCTGCGTGTTCACACCGGAACGTCGCACTATATGCTCCAACACCAGATTAAAGAAATTACATGACAGCGCATCGCCTTGTCGAAATCCGGAGCACGTTCGAAATGAATCAGAAATGTGCCTCCCAATCACCACAGCACACCGGGTGTTTTCCAGGGTCATTTTTGACAAACGGATAAGCTTGGCTGGGAAACCAAATTCCGACATTGATTCGTAAAGCACTGATCGATGTATGCTGTCATAGGCAGATTTAAAATCGATAAAAAGATGGTGCGTATCGATTTGAAATTCGAGGGCCTTCTCCAGGATCTGCCTTAATGCGAACACCTGGTCGGTGGTTGATTTACCAGGACGGAAGCCGCACTGATAGTTTCCTATCACAGCGTTACAATGGGGCTTCAAACGTTCGCACAGAATATTGGAAAGGATCTTATACGCAACGTTTAATAGGGATATTCCTCTATAGTTGGCGCAGGACATGGAATCGCCCTTTTTGAATATAGGAGATATTGAACTTAAATTCCAGTCATCAGGCATGCTCTCCTCGATCCAGATTTGTTTGATGATTTGGTGCATGAATTCAATCATCACTTCACCTCCTGCCTTAAAAAGTTCAGCTGGCAGGTTATCTTGTCCTGCAGCTTTGTTGTTCTTTAATTTTCGGATGGCTGCTTCCACTTCTGCAGGACTGGGTGTATCTGTATCTTCGGAGTTGACTGGGTTAGGGCGAGGCGTATCTGTGTTTTCTATGTTTGCGCCATTCAGCAGGTTCTTAAAATGCTGTTTCCATGTCTCTAATATCCCTTGCGTATCGGTTACCAAATTTCCCGAATCATCCCTCAGCGCGTGTGTACGGGGCTTGAAACCAGCTGCAAGCTGCTTGGCTTTTTTATAAAAGCTCCGTACTTCGCCTCTGTCTCGGTTTGATTCTATATCCAAAAGTTGAGACTTTTCGAATAAACGTTTTTTGCGCCTTAAAATTTTCTTCTCGTCTCTTCTTTTCGCTCTATACTCTTCTTGAGCTGCTCTTGTTTTACGTTGCAGCGCTTTCCTGTAGGCCTCATTTTTCTCTACCGTCTTTGCTAAACATTCATCGTCGTACCATGGGTTTCTCACGCGAGGTGTTTCAAAACCCACGGTATGTGTAGCAGCCATCGTGATGATGTTTGCGCATTGTTTCCATTTTCCGTTGACGGAGAGATTATGTTGTAGAGGTGTGGTATTGAGTATATTACTTAATCGCTCCTTGTATGCTAAGGCTATCTCAGGTGTTTGGAGTCTT